>DVZL01001346.1:0-18105 GCA_018236625.1 Lasaia peninsularis
ATTAAACGTTTTTTGATAAAAACCCCACCATTTTTAAAAATAAAACACTAATAAAACACATTGTTTGAGAAATAATAACTCACAGTGAACCGCTCCGTTCCGCGTTCCCACCAAAAACCTTTACTTTTTTTATGTTTGACTATCCCCAATGGGCAAAGAAACAGTCCATACAGCCATGCCTTTCGTATTTTATTTTTCAATCAATTATGGGATATCCATGAAAGATGAGGGTGTAGAGATGATTCCATGGAAAATGTGATGACAGACCTCTGGTAGAGTAGTGGGAACATTACCAGATATTTTGTGGAATTGTGGCAAGAACACGAAACGACACTTTACTGCCTGATATCACATATCTCCACATTATTAAACGTTTTATGATAAAAGCTCCACTATTTTTACAAATAAAATATCATTTTTGAAAAATAATATCTCACGGTAATCCGCTCTACTCCGCGTCCCAGCCAAACCCATAAAGTATATTTGTATAAATGGAGAGCCAAACCCCCCTTTTAATTTTTATTAATATCATTTACACTTTAAAAGGCAAAGATCTTAGTCTATGCTGCCTTGTATTAATGGTAAATATATTTGAAATAGGTAGGTAGGTAGACTAGGCTAGGTAGTTTAAAATATTTAAAATCATAATATTATTTTTGTTTCACTCTAATAATACTAATTGTTCTGTAAAAAAAAGATTTGCGACGGTAGGGTTAGCTTATTATTTATATGCAGTCATATATTTCTACTATTTATACTTATAATATATATTGTATTATTTCAAGAGTAATATTCATATACTGTAAACAATAAGCACCTCAGACACTTTATTTGAGCATCTATCTGAGCGAATGTCTTCACAGATAATAATTTATAATCTCTTGATCACAAAAAAGATAAAATTAGTATTGGCCGAGGCTAAAATTACACGCTTCGTTAACAGATCTTTTCATTGCTCCTATTGGAGCACTTAACACGTACTGATTATTCGTATACTAATTATCAATTATTATTTATTAACATTTAAAAGTATGCATTATTGTAGCGTTGTGTCCATGTTTGCAATAAGGTTAGCCTCTAAATAAGTTAATATAAACTTGCTTTAAAATACTGTTTGACAAAGTCACAGATTCTTAACATTTGACCATAGACATAACGAAATGTAGAACTAGCTTTTTCAAGCATCACGAAACGACGAAAACAACGGGCTAGTGTGTGAAGTGTAATTTGTAATTGACCGATTGCGCCGCAATTTTATTACATAGGTAAGTAACCTGTATGTTCCTATTTTTATAGTAAAACATTAAAACTAATAATATTAGTGAAATTATAGATATCAGATCAGTTATTGCGAATGTCATTGTTGATAGCTCGGGTGTGTGCTCACTTTATTTCTTACTGCTAAAGTACTTGTAATTTCGTGTGCCGCTTCCTTGATACTGATTTTTAGAATAAGCTATCAGAATATTTATTGAGAAAAACATTAAATCTTATTGTGCAATGTAAAGTACGTATTTTAAGAGGTTAGAGCTTACACCCTCTCAATACATATTTGTTTTTTCAGGTAACGGGTGAGGAGGAATGATTGTAAAGATATTTTAGTTTGTTTTATTACTTAAGACATCATCTGAAGCATATTTTTACCAGAATGGCAACTTTAGAGCAGCAAGCTTCTAAACTGTTAGATTTTAATCAAAAACTTGATATTAATTTACTCGAAAATATCGTTGGATGTTTTTATTCAACTGTTGGTGATCAACAGCGTGTTGCACAAGAGATTTTAACAGCACTAAAAGAACATCCAGATGCTTGGACTCGCGTTGACACAATACTTGAATATTCACAGAACCAAGAAACAAAATATTATGCTTTACAAATACTGGAACAAGTCATTAAAACGAGATGGAAAGTATTACCAAGAAACCAATGTGAAGGCATAAAAAAGTATATTGTTGGCCTTATAATTAAAAACTCCTCCGATCCCGTGACAATGGAAAACAACAAGGTGTATTTAAAAAAGCTTAACATGATATTGATTCAAGTGCTAAAACGAGAGTGGCCTCACAATTGGGAGACATTCATAAGTGATATAGTGGGGGCATCTAAAACTAATGAAAGCCTCTGCCAAAATAACATGGTGATTTTGAAACTTCTCAGTGAAGAAGTATTTGTATTCAGTACAGGGCAAATAACTCAAACAAAAGCAAAACATTTGAAGGATACTATGTGCTCAGAGTTTAGTCAAATTTTTACTTTGTGTCAGTTTGTGCTTGAAAACTCACAAAATGCTCCTCTTGTTGATGCTACCTTACACACACTTTTGAGATTCTTAAATTGGATTCCTTTGGGGTACATTTTTGAGATGAAACTGATAAGTACACTAATTTTTAAATTCTTAAATGTTCCAATGTTCAGAAATGTTACTCTTAGTTGTTTAACAGAAATAGCTGGTGTAACAGTGAGTAATTATGAAGAACAATTTGTTGCATTATTGATACAAACTATGGAGCAACTTGAAGCCATGTTGCCTTTAACAACCAATATTCGAGAAGCATATGCTGCGGGCAGGGATCAAGAACAAGTATTTATACAAAATCTTGCTATGTTTCTTTGTACTTACTTAAAAGAGCATGGTCAATTAATTGAGCGGAGAGGCCTTACAAATACACTTATGAATGCACTTCGCTATCTTGTATTAATATCTGAAGTTGAAGAAGTAGAAATTTTCAAGATTTGTTTAGAATTTTGGAATGCATTGGTAGCTGATTTGTATAAAATAGCACCTTGCTCCCATTCAACTGGAATTTATAGCTTAGGAAAAAGTGTTGGTCGAAAAGTCCTTTATGGAGATGTCCTGAGCAGTGTCCGTTTTATCATGATTTCCAGAATGGCAAAACCAGAAGAAGTTTTAGTTGTAGAAAACGAGAATGGTGAAGTAGTGAGAGAATTTATGAAAGATACTGATTCGATTAATTTGTATAAGAATATGAGGGAAACATTAGTGTATTTAACTCATTTAGATTACCAGGATACTGAGCGTATTATGACAGATAAGCTTCAGAACCAAGTGAATGGAAGTGAATGGTCCTGGAAGAACCTTAATACACTTTGCTGGGCCATTGGATCTATTTCAGGAGCTATGTTAGAAGAAGATGAGAAAAGATTTCTTGTCGTGGTCATAAAAGAACTTTTAGGTTTGTGTGAACAAAAGAAAGGTAAAGACAATAAAGCAATAATTGCCAGCAACATTATGTATGTGGTTGGTCAATATCCACGTTTTCTTAGAGCTCATTGGAAATTTTTAAAAACTGTTGTAAATAAACTTTTTGAATTCATGCATGAAACCCATGATGGTGTTCAAGATATGGCTTGCGATACATTCATAAAAATTGCTCTAAAATGTCGTCGTCATTTTGTAACTACACAAGTTGGTGAAGCATGTCCTTTTATTGAAGAAATATTAAGTACTATAAGCTCTATTATATGTGATTTACAAACACTTCAAGTGCACACATTCTATGAAGCAGTAGGATATATGATAAGTGCTCAAGTTGATCAGGTAGCTCAAGAACAGCTTATTGAAAAGTACATGTTGCTGCCTAATCAGGTTTGGGATGATATTATCTCCCAAGCATCCCACAATGTTGATATTCTTAAAGATCCTGAAGCAGTCAAACAACTTGTTAGTATACTAAAAACAAATGTGCGTGCTTGTCGCGCATTGGGACACCCTTACGTTGTACAACTTGGAAGAATTTATTTAGACATGTTGAATGTTTATAAGGTTATGTCTGAAAATATCAGTCAAGCCATAGCATTGAATGGTGTAGTTGTAATCAAACAACCTCTGATCAAAGATATGAGGATTATAAAGAAGGAGACGTTAAAATTGATTGGTAGTTGGGTTTCACGTTCCACTGACAATGCAATGGTATTAGAGAATTTTATTCCTCCTCTGCTAGATGCTGTACTTTTGGATTATCAGAGGACAGGAGTTCCTGTTGCAAGGGAGCCAGAAGTCTTGTCTTGCATGGCTGCAATAGTGTACAAGCTCGGTGGTCACATAACATCTGAAGTACCAAAAATTTTTGATGCCGTATTTGAGTGCACATTGGAAATGATAAACAAAGATTTTGAAGAGTACCCTGAGCATAGAACAGAGTTTTTCCTATTGTTGCAGGCAGTAAACACACATTGTTTCAAAGCATTCCTAAGCATACCACCAGCACAATTTAAGTTGGTGTTAGATTCCATAATATGGGCATTTAAACATACTATGAGAAATGTTGCCGATACTGGCTTACAGATTTTATACAGGTTGCTACAAAATGTTGAACAGCACCCACAGGCAGCACAGAGTTTCTATCAAACATATTTATGTGATATCTTGGAACATGTGTTTAGTGTTGTTACGGACACATCCCACGATGCTGGCCTTACGATGCATGCCACAATATTGGCATATATTTTCTCTCTAGTAGAAACTGGAAGAGTTTCTGTTCCTCTTGGCTGCACTCCTGACAACATTCAATATATACAGGTAAATAACTTAAAGTCATTTATACAAAACTAGGCGACCCGACAAACTTGTACCGCCTAACAGTCAGTGATTTGTTTGTTACCTTTTAACTGAACTTATTTAGCCTTTGATGAACATAATACATTGATTCAAAGTAAATATTAATACAGATAGATATATAAAAGATTATTTACATTATTATGAAACATTATGATGAAAAATACATAGGAAGAGAAGAAAGAACTTTTGTTGACCTATAGAATAAATGAACATGAAAATTGGTCCAGCAGAGCTCGAGTTATAATTATTGTAACCAGTACCTTTTATATTTTCTTCACATTCTTTTTTAACTTTCAGCAGTTGCAAATATAATACAATAAATTATTACTATTTTGATGTCTTTCAAGACAGATGAGCAGGTCATAGGTATTTTATCATACAGTTTGCACTTTAAATGGTAAAGTGATATTATATCCCTAAACAGATAACACACTATTATTAGCCAGCAGAATATTATAATGAGCCTATACAGACTAGAAGCTCTTATGTAAAGAATAGTTTACTTTACCTGGTACAGATAAAGTTGAAAAATAAAAAATGTCTTATTTAATACAATCCTTTATATAAATATAATATATACAGATTGATATTGATTATAAATATTTTGCTTTCCAGGACTATGTAGCGAATCTTCTTAAGACTGCATTTCCACATTTGACGGATAACCAAGTCAAAGTCACTGTTCAAGGTTTATTCAATTTAGACCAAGACATCCCAGGATTCAAAGATCATTTGAGAGATTTCTTAGTTCAAATAAGAGTAAGTATCTATACATTTCATTACACTGCAAATCTAGGATGTATTTGCATACACAAAAAGCATGCATATCAGAACAAAAATAAAAAAATATTTGCCATTTCCCTGGTACTGAACAATTACAATAATAGATTTCACATCCTGTTATAAGTCTAAGGACAATGCATAAGCAAATATCTTTTACTCATCATAGGCCAAGAGTTTACTTATTTAAGTCAATATATTGTTGATGTGGAAATTTACTAAGTCCTTCTTAAACCTACCCAAAGTATAAGAACATGTAAAACTTTAATGATATTCTAGTCACATGTATATCAAATAAAATGAGTTATCCCCAATAGCTTTTATATTATAAAAGTTCAATTTAATAAATTGAATTTGTATGTTTGAGAAAATCCTAATGTTTGCGTGAATTTGTTTTTGATTTGTTTTTTATTCTTGTTTCATTTTAAAGTATTTTCTATACATATAGTTTAACACTGTTTGTAAATATTAATAAATTTCCTCAAATGTTTGAGTGTTGATTTTCTTTTAAAACATACACATTCTTATAGTTTCAATGTTCACCTAAAGCTACTGTTATCACTGGAGAATATAAAATATCTATAAAACATATATATCTATAATCTTTAAAACATATTTGCAAGCTTCTCAAACATCCCAATATTTGGAGCCTACATATATGTTTTATATCATTGTAGTATACAAAAGGCCGTAATATTAACAGACTTGCGTAGCTGCTTACAATAAGGAATATGCATGTGTTTTTTTTATTTTTTTAAACAATATTTTAAGTAATTATATAACTGAAAAAATATATAACACCTTCAAAATAGTGATAAATAAGCTAAAAAAAATTATCCAAGCTAAGTTAAATTAAGTGAAGTGTTATTACACTTCACTTAATTTAACTTACTTACTTACTTAATTTAACTTACCGTAATTTAATTGGACCGTGACGTCACGTCCTGATTTTCCGTTTTCGAAATTTGCGAGGGAATTTCAAAAATACTACTTTAAAGGAATTAATTTTAGTAATAAAAACTTGAATATTTGCAAAAATATTTATGTGGGTATATTTCTTCAGCAATAAAGATTTAACGTTATTTTTTTCGGCCATATCTAAATCACATGCATATTCCCTGTTATTGTAGCAAAACCCTTTTTAAAACGAGTTACATTCAGATACTATCCTCCAAATTAAAAATATAATTTTTCTTGCTCTCCAAATAATTAACAAAATGACCATGTCTGGTTTCCAAGTCATTTGGGTATTGTAAGAAATAAGTATGCCGATTCTCTTGCCAAGCAGGCAGTAGATGACCAAGTTGACAAAGTCACTTTATATTATCCACTCATATGATTTGCTGAATCACGCAAAAAATATTTGAGTACATCCTGTAAAGTTGAAAAAATCTGCCTCATCTATAAAAATTGTAAAATAATCATGTTTGCTGTATGGAAGCACATTTATTTAATTCTGTTTTTAGTGGTTGCTGTTATAATACAGAAATATGCCACCTGTGAAAATTTCAAGTATCTATCACCATTATCTATAGAAATGGCAAAAAATCACTTGTTGTATGAGAGTACCCTTTATATATTCATTTTTAGTATTTGTTGTTATTGCGGCAAAAATACTAGCTATCATGGTTTATGAGATACAGCCTGGCAACAGACAGTCTAAAAACCCTAAAAAACCTATAATCTCTAATAACCCTAATAATATAAAGATAAAAGTTTAAGAAAGCATTATGCTAATATGCACCCAGATATTCCACCTAAATCTTGGCTCTAGAAGTATAAAAAGTTTGATAAACTACATTATTTGTTATCTGTAGAATCCATTTTGGGTCACTGCTGTACACTTGTATTTTTAATTAAAGTTGGTAGTAGGGAAAGTTGTAGCAATATACCAAATCAAAATCATTGTTATGGACATTTTTTGGTTCTCAAATGTGTTATTAATATATTTGTTCCAACTGATTCGAGGTCAAACTTAACTGAATATTATTTTTACAAACACTGGCAAGTAGTTCTAACATTTTTTCCATATTTCAAATTTAAATGTTAAAGTTTCATTAACTGCAAATATATTATATATCAAACTGCAAGGATAGCATAATTTTGAAGCAGATTAAAAAATCCATGTAATTTAACATTTCTTTGTCTGTGAATGATGCTGTTGAATGCAGTCATTTACTTCAATTTATGTTTGAAGATTTTCTGTAAATTTTCTTGGCATTTTGAAATTGAACTATTGAATCCACTGGGTTAATGGTAGGTTGTCTTCTCTATTAAATTCCGGTTCTGTTTCCACCTCATCACTCATAATATATGTACAAAGTCCAGCCATCATTTCTTCCCAGACTTTAGATAAAAAAAAATACTGCATGTAACATATTAATAAAACTTCTAACCTCCGATTCGATTCCATCAATAATTTATCTATAGTAATCCTTGAGGCTAATTTTAACCACTCTTTTATTCATTGGCTGAAAGACATTAGTAGCATTGGAGGAAGAAATGGCGACTCTATATTGTGTAAGTTATGGAGGTGGACAAGGCCTTGTCAACAAGAAGTAAAATTTTTCTTCCTTTTAATTCTGCATCCCACTTTTGCACTTCTACAAAAAGTTGACTAAGTTATCTAAGCTGATTTATTAGCTTTATATGTCATTGGATTTTTTTTTATTGTTCTTAAAACATCGCGATTTTTTTGATTTGCGTATTACCGTTAACTTTTTATAAGTTGATCTGGTATCCACTTATAAAACATTCCTGTCTCATCAACATCAAAAACATCACTTGGGACATATTTTTCTCTCAATTTTCACTACAATCTATTAATCCAGTCACAAGTAACATTCATATTAACACTGTATTTCTCCACTATCTACTACTAATAATAAAACTGTAACTAATTGCTATCCGTACATGGAAAATTTATTTTAAAAAACATAATGAGAAAGCTTTATATACACAAGAGAACCCAAAACAATGTTTTTTTACTTTATATGTTTGTGCACACTAATCTCAGAAACGACTAAACGGATTTGTATGCAGTTTACACAAATATGTCATGATGACCTTCACTTTTTGTGTTTATTTCATTTAAATCGGTTAACAAATAAAAACAAAATTTAAAAAGTCTGATATTAAATGAGGTTCAGGCTGGAAACTTGGAAGTTTTAGCAGCCCGACCACAGGGCAGTGGCGTACCTACACCATCTTCGGTGTCTATAGGCCGTGGTTGTCTCTTATCATCCGGAGACCCGTGTGCCTGTTCTCTGTCTTATCCCTTAAAAAAAAGTGAAGTTTGTTAAAATACTTTTTTAAAGCTAAAACAAAACTTTTAATATAATGATACTGTAGTTGCAGTGAAAAGTAGTCTGATAATAGCGAGTAAATAAAGTTTATAATTAAGTTACCTCAAGTGCCAGTGATTGAACTAAAGGTGTTAATATTTATTTTATTTCAGGAATACACAGGGGAAGATGACAGTGATCTCTATTTAGAAGAGAGGCAGTCTGCTTTACGTCAAGCACAAGAAGAGAAAAGGAGGGTTCAACTATCTGTACCAGGCATTATTAATCCTCACGAACTGCCTGAAGAAATGCAAGATTAAAATTAAATGTATGTGCCTTAATAATAACAGTTCAGTTAAATACTTAAAAATTAATTGATGATAAAAGGCTAATAGTTCTAAATAAATTTTAATGTTAAATTTTTATACGTAATATTTAAAATGGTGTTTGTTAATCAATTTTCTTGTTTTGCCTTCAAAGTCAAAGTAGTTTGGAATGACTTTTTAACATTATAAATTATAAAAATTTGAAATATTATTTTTGTTAGGGCAATTTAATGTGGTGAAATTTTTTCCCCTTTGCTTATCCTATTCTTTTCATTGTTTAAGTGGACTGTTGCTATTAAGGTATTTCTTGTGCTTCACCTAAATTACTTTGTTATGATAGTATGTACAAAGGGTCGTCTGGTATAATGCAAGATGATGAATGCAAGTGAGTAGTATAAAGAACAGTCTCAAATAAGGTTGTTTAGGGAGCACAAGAGTAGTATATGGCCTTTTTATTATCGATAGAAAGGGAATCATGCAAACATTTACATTGATCAAAAGAATTCCAGAAATGATTTGTTTCTTATTTCGAATAACCTGTAATGGTAGGTAATGAAATCTATGTGATGGATCCAGTGAATGTTCAACATGAGCATTATCAAATCTTAAGTATTATAAGTAGATTCTAGGAGAAACTTTATTAAGTGAATTGCTGTTAGTAACGTTTTTTTATGTTTTGTTTAATACTGTCAAAACTAACTCTACGACATTTACGGAGTCTAGTTAATAGATTCCTAGCTTTTGGGTCCGATTAACTGTGGAGTCTTTCATTTTGTGTTTGAAATAAACAGATAATATAATGACAAGTTATTATTTTAACTTAAAATTAAAATGATAGGCATTTAATAATTGTTTCTTTAATATAACTAATGTGCTGGTATTATAAGCACTTTTCCCTGCTCGGGATAAATTTTAAAAAATTCAAATTTCATAAAAAATGTAAGAGACACCGTCAACAGTGTAAATCCTCGTGATTTCTACGGAGCTGGGGTTCGCTTATGCGATCTGGAGATTACACTCCTTAAAACGTAGGGCCGGCTGTCTCACTTTCACACGGCGGGTTAGATTATGGTACGGAAATCTTCGTGTTAGAGTCCGGCTCCGACGTGGCCGGTTTTTTCAACTTTCTTTTTGGCAAAAAATCTATCTTAAATTATTCGGTTTGTACCGTCTTATCTATTAAGAGTGCGTGACTGCCGTGTTTTGTAGGATTGGATAGTTGGTAAAATTCATCATCATCATCATCCTAGTGCTAAACACGGTTGTTCCATACATTTTGAGCGAGGGTACTCGGCCGCTTTCTGACTTTTACTTCTTCATTTCGCTCGGACTTCAACATTCTCCATTGACAAAACCTTGTTCCACGATATGCAGCCGGCGTTTTTGGGCTCGGCATCGATGTCTTCTGTTGAATTACGTAAGGCGTTTTTAATGCGATCTTTTCGTGTTACGCTCCACATCCGTCGCAGCGTATTCATCTCCGTGACACGCAACCCCTTATGCTTTTAAAGTAACTGCCATATAAAAAAAGGCCTAAAGATGGTTTTATAGACCTATCCTTTTAGGTTTAACGACATTTTAGGCTCACAAATGACACTGGTCAATTCGCGCTATATAGACCAAGCCGAAGTAATTCGGACCTAGATGTGGTCAACTTGACCATACCTTCGCCTATTCATATAGACGAGGGATCCGTGTTGTTACACGCCATGTAATGTCTTAGCCACATTCAGCATCAGACGCCGTTTTCAAGCGAATGCTTCTACTTATTCACGCGATGCACCAGGCGGCTCTTGAGAAGTCGTGGTGGTTGAAACTCGGTGTTGGCTGACAATGCGTCCAATATCATGCTGAACAAATATGGGTTCAGTAGTGAATCCTTCACTGTTATAGTAGGAGAATACCTACCAATACACAAGTACTACTGTGACAGCCAAAGGATTCGAATCACCAACAATAATCCTAAATAGATTGAACTATGCTTCTGAATTACTATGTTACTATTCAAAGGGGTGGAGAGAAGGTTATTAACAAAATACTACTTCTGGTCAAGGAGTAGCTAAAAAATTGTAAAAACGGGTCCGCAGTATGGGTATGTTCCGTAATGGTTATGTCGAGTTAAAGAAATTAAGTAGTTATCTACAACTGCTTAGGATAGATTGTAACTTGGTTCAAATCACGAACTCGCGAGTTTTTGTATGATATTAAGGCGATTAAGTAGGCGGCTCCTTGATCGTAAGAAATAACCTTTGCTTGGCGGCGGATGTTACTGGTGCTGTCTACTGCATATAATGATGGATGTAATTAAAAATCCCCTACTTCACAACTGCATACGGTAATGGTGAGCATTGATGTCGAGACAGTAGTATTAGTTAAGATGGTAATACTAATGCGGGTGAAAACCAAATGCACTTTATCATAAAGTAAAATTATTTTATTATATGATATTCCGTGTTTACACCACGAAGCTATCTAGAGACCATACTCCTAACAGAGACTTATTACTAATATTAGACATTTATCTCATTAACTCATATAAGGTCCACAAAACCTACAGAAAAAGAGATTGAAGAAGAGAGTTTGTAATACTTCGTTTTCGGGACTAGAAGTATAATTTACATTTAGCTTCGCACTTACTGCTATTGCTTGTCGATAGATGCCATTTTCAGCTATTTTATTAGCGTCGTAATCCATAAATAGATTCTGCCGATTTTGGCTTATATTGTGATTTTTATATTTTTAATTTAAAATACGTAAATTAATCGAAATGAAATAAAAATATAGGTACCTACCTAAAAGAAAAAGTACCTATTAAATCGACTGCCGCAACGAACAGTATCGAATCTGAAAAAAATCATTTTTTGTTTCATTGTACTAATCGATACTGCATGTATCATTGTATTAGAAACAATAAAATTACGTGTCTTAGGAGTATAACTTTTATAAAATTACTATAATTATCATCATTACAGATCAAATAACAACTAAAAACTGTTCTACTGTATAATTAGTGATTTCTAGATTCGATACTGTTCGTTGCGGCAGTCGATTAATGATTTATGTTTATTTATTATACCTGTTGTCTAATCCTTTGTCTATGACACTAGTCGTCATCTGACAATTGAAAATTGACAATTTGTCAATTCATTTCCATTCGTTCGTTCATGATGAAAAAGTAAAAATCCATACTATATTAAAGAGAATAGATTGATATTAATTTAGTTTGATTGATCAGAGTTTAGCCTGTAATGTAAATGGACTTAGTATTTATTGCATTTAATATTTAAATTCTTTAAAAAATGGCCAACGTGGGCGAAGAAAGTTCATCAAATGAATCTACAAATAACAAATTAATCCCTAGCAATAATTCAGTTGAACAAAATGAACCAAATGCTGCTGATAATGTTGACGTGAGTAAATAATCTGTTTATATAGGCCTCCGTTTATTTCGTTATATGCCGAAACTTTATCTCATTTGCTATTCATTTTTAGTATTGAAACGAACCTGAACACCTTTTCGATAACGTAAAATCGTCTCATTAAATTTAAGTTTAACATAGCATGGCTGTTATAAAATGAAATAATCAATAATTGTTCATAATGTAAGTTTAATTCAATATTTCAGGTCATTGCACAAACCGATGAGCAACAGAGACAACAACCTTCTAAGATGGAATCTTTTTTTGCTATTACAAAGTCATTGATTATTAGAGCTCTAGTTGTGTATTTTATAACCTCTATGTTCAGGCAACCATCACCACCAAAGACTGACATTAATAATCCTGGAGTTGCTCGCCTTCCTGCTGTTAATATGTTTACAAATGGAACTGTTCTGGACATGTATTCTTATATATCAGAAAAAGAATTTCTGACTAAATTTGAGCATGCCAAACTAATTTGGAAACTGCCCGGATTGGTCTATGGAGATTGGTATGGTGGTCCAAACGGTGATGGTACATTCACACATACAACAAATGTTGTTGCCTCTAAATCTCTACAGAATAATGGTTCAATATTCCTTCATGTTTATATTGTAGAGTCGGGCAAGTCACCTGATTCTAGGGACAAAGATAATTATGCTGGCTCACGAGTTACATATGGGAGGAAGATGATCAATAAATATAAGAAATTGAGATATCTGAAAACTCACAATTTATTAACTGGACAGACTGAAAAATCAGCTGAAGAAATTAAAAAAGCTGAAACGCTAAAGGAGGAGATTGTGTCACATTGGCATCCAAACTTAACAGTTAATTTAGTAACAGATCAGACTAATTGGATGCAGGGTAGTGTGCCCCCACCTTTAGATGAATTTATATTCTTTTTACCAGATGGTACACAGTACAAACCGGCTGTTTTTGTTAATGACTATTGGAACATGATGCGAGATTATGTACCTTTAAATGAAAGCACTACAGATTTAGAATTGCAATTGACATTCCAGCCATTAAGTCTTTTTAAATGGCAATTGTATACCGCCCAAGCAATGAGAGAGAAATTAAGTATGTTCTCAGCTTTAGGTGCTGAAGAACAAGATGAGGAACAAGATACTGTAAAAGAATTACTTTTAGACACATCTCCTTATTTATTAGCATTAACCATATCAGTTTCAATCTTACATTCAATATTTGAATTGTTAGCATTTAAGAATGACATTCAGTTTTGGAATAACAGACAATCCTTAGAAGGGCTTTCTGTTAGATCTGTTTTCTTTAATGTGTTCCAATCAACAGTTGTACTTCTTTATGTATTAGACAATGAAACAAATGTAATGGTGAGAATATCTTGCTTTATTGGGTTAATGATAGAAATTTGGAAGATAAATAAAGTTATGGATGTTAAAATTAATAGAGAAGAAAGAGTATTTGGATTCCCAAAATTGACTTTCAAAGATAAAGGATCTTATGTTGAATCTAGTACTAGAGAGTATGATACTTTAGCATTCCGTTATCTGAGTTGGGCTTGTTTCCCACTACTCGTTGGATATGGAGTTTATTCATTATTGTACCAGGAACACAAGGGATGGTATTCATTCATATTAAACATGATGTATGGTTATCTTCTGACATTTGGATTCATAATGATGACCCCTCAGTTGTTTATCAATTATAAATTGAAATCTGTTGCACATTTGCCCTGGCGTATGATGACATACAAATTTTTGAACACATTTATTGATGATATCTTTGCATTTGTGATTAAAATGCCTACAATGTATAGATTGGGATGTTTCCGAGATGGTATGTTTATTTTTATACTTTAACAATGTTCATTTTGTGTTATAAGATTGGAACAAACAGGTGGTAGTGCTAAGTCTGATGATAAGAGACAACTGTAAACACTATAGATGTTTCTGGTGTGTTGTTATCATAATGCCGATATCTTAGGCTATGTATGTTAGTATACTGACTATACCCTACTCCACGATATTGAGCAGGACATTAACAAAAGCTGAATGTGTGAATTAGTTTGGCAGCAATTTAAGGCAGTGGTATCAAACTAAAGGATCTACTGCTCAGTACTTTTCATCATGACACTCCACTAGTGTAATAGTCCGTTAACCTACATTACTAGATAAATATTAATTGGAGAGTAGAATGTGGCAACAAATGCTAATAAAAGTTGAAGCATTTTTTGCCTTACACTGCTCCAATATTTAAATTTAGTTGTAGCTTTTTTAGGGAATTGTGAACTGATGATGCCTATTGTAAGCCTGTTAAGACCAAAATTGACTAAGTTATTAACAATGAGAAAGATAAGGAACTTTACAAAAACTATTATGGGAAAGAGATATCTTTAACTAAAGGATTATGTATTTGCTCAAGGCTTAAAACACATATATTAATATGTATGGGTTTAAATATGCTGTTATTTCTTGTTATGAATATTGTACAAGGTTAATGGATTAGAAGTACACATTCATATTCCAGCATTTTAATTATGATATAATTTATATATAAGTTTTTAAATTCAATATTTATTATTTTAATAATATTAATGTTATTGATTGTTTGATTTTGAATACTTAGTTTACTGTTTCTACTTTCGAATCTTTAACATATATTAGGTATATATAAAAAATATATAGTAAAAATGTCAGTGCTTGCCATTTTTATGTGTATTATAAACAGAAAGATACACATTCTGCACAACACCTGACCATGCACATAACACCTTTGTTGTTAATAGGTGAAGTGTATTTTAAATGCTAAATATAGTAGTATAATAAAGTAACTGCAATGTATAGTAATATAATAAAGTAATTTAATGTTTTACAAAGTAAAATTTTATATTGTAAAATATTGTTTCAGATATTGTCTTCTTCATATTCTTATACCAGCGCTGGATTTACAAAGTTGATCATAAGAGAGTTAACGAATTTGGTTTCTCTGGTGAAATGGAGCAGCAACAGAAATCAGGCAATGGTAACCTTGCCATAACAGAAACTGAAGAATCCAAAGTAGACAAGAAGAATGATTAATATATTAAATTAATGAATAACATCTAGTTTAAATTTATCAACAAATGTGAACTATTGTTTTTTTATGTACCAATGATATGTACAAGTGGTAACATAATACCTACATAGTAAAAATATTTATATATGTTACTTAGTTAATGCAGTGCCGTATCAAGGCTTGTGCCAGATATGCTCCGGTACTAGTAAAAATTCCCAAGCTGTAAACACAGTGCCCGTGGACATGTCATCATGTTTCAAACGCGACCCATAAAAGTTACAATGACACTGTTCACATGGCTGTCTGTCATATGTTTGTTATTTGTGACTTGTTCAGTGTGTAGAGATAATTGCATGTTATGTATTACAAATTGAGTGTGACTAAAATAATACATAGTTATTAGGACAAAGGTATAAGCATTTTGTTTCATTTATTCATATTCACAAACAAGTTTTAAATTATTGACAAGTTTCTTTAAGATCTCTTAAGTATTTTTTCAAATTGTTGCATATACATTTAAAGTAATTATGAATTAAGACATTATTATGATTATAATATTAATGATTGTGAGATAATAATTAAGAAAATGCAAAAACCAGATATTTTTATGGAGTCATGATAAAAGAAGCCAAAGTTAACTTAAAATGGCGGGAAAAATTGATCTCTGTAGATATCATTAAATCAAATTCAAAGACTTCAATATAAATGTTTGGTCTATGTGTTCGAAGTATGCCTGATTTTCCATAGATTTTATAATATTACATGTTTGCAAATTTAAAGTTTTTGTAACTAATAACTTTAATCTCTATTATCTATGTATAGGAAAAAACATCTACAAGCTTCTTATCTTAAAAACCGTAAATTTTATACCATATTCATTTGACACAGGTACTTGCAATTCAATATTATGATTTTATTATATGTGTAGATATTTTTGTTACAGTGGATATCATGTAAGTGTTGTAAAATTAAATAGGTCTCATTTGCCTACCGTGTTACATTTTATTATTCTAACTTATTTAAGAATTAGATCTAAATTATTTGTAATGGGCAATACCGGCCAAAATTTCAAGACAAAGAATGCAAAGTATTACATCTTCAAACATGCACGGCCCCTATTTTTTTTGCAAGATATTTCAAAATGTAAAAAATAAACATAATACCCTGTTGATGTTATTTTAATTTTCATTATTATTTCTAAACAAATACAATATTGTCAAGTATTTTTGAATAAATAAAAATATTTTATGCCTTAGAATTTAGAATAGATCATCGTACAAAGTGAATGGTAATAATTATGTATACATTTAAGATATGAACAAATATTGGTTCAGATATTTCTGCTTTTTCAATTCTTGTGATTCATTTTGTTTGAAATAAATACTTATTGTTAAAGAGCTTTTGATTCACATTCCTAAGAATTAAACATATAACACACATCTCCTTTGAAATATATTTAGGATCGGAAACAAAATCTTTGCAATTGTAAAATGAAGACGAATCTGTTACATTTATATATCATCAAATCGTTTCCATACAAATATTCATCCCTCCTCTAAGCCCTCTTTGCAGTAAAAAGTAGCCTAAGTATGTCCGAAATCTGATCAGTGGTTAAGGCGTGAAAGCGCAACAGACAGACGGAGTAACTTTCGTATTTATAATATTAGTACAGATAGTTAACATTCAAAGAGCAGTTTTTTCGACTTACAATACCTACTTAAAACATTAGGTAATGCGTAAAAACATCCCTCTTTTTAAAATAATAAATATAAAGAATAGAAGATTACAATTTAAATTTCTGCTTCGTCTGAATTTTGTTTGTTGTGAGGAGCAAAATGAACTTTAGTGGAATAGTTTCCTAGCAGAGGGACGGAGAGTATATTTTGCGGTATAGTTTTTTTCAGAATCTATTGAACTATTTTGGTTCTTATACATATATTTGATAATAGTATCAATAACTTAGGTACACTTACAGAGATACGTACAAGCTTTCCGCCGGCGTTATTTATTTTAATACCACAGATAACTTTCAAAGGGCAGAAATGTTTCCATTTTACTTATTGCGTAAAAACAGACCCTCTTTTATGTAGTCGGCTAAAAAGCCTATGTCCTTTCCCAAGTTTAGTTCTATCTTCATACCAAATTTCATCAAAATCGGTTCAGTAGTTTAGGCGTGAAAGCATAACGGACAGTTTATAATATTAGTAAGGGTTATTACAGTCATTAGCTTACCAAAAAAATAATAGTTGTAAATCCATTCACACGTACACGTCGGTTTTTAATTAATGTTGTCTCGTCCGTATCCCAGAAGTGATAGGCAGAGGTTAATACTATTATGCACCCACGATTAGCTGACGATATTAAATTCCATGTCGTGACTGGTGGCACATCTGTCTCAATATTGGACATATATTATCTAATCCCGGGCAACATCAGATTTTCCAGATACACTACGCTTGACCAGAGGCGATCGTCGCTTATCTATACTAATATTATAAAGAGGAAAAGTTTGTTTGTTTCTCCGAAATACTGGACCGATTTTTAAAATTCTTTCACCATTCGAAAGGTACATTATCCACGAGTAACATAGGCTATATATTTTTTTGGAAACAAATAGGGTTCCTTAAGATATTTGAGTTTTTCGGACACAAGGTGTAAAAAATCAACCAGAAAAGTTG
>DVZL01001347.1:0-18103 GCA_018236625.1 Lasaia peninsularis
CCTTATTTTGAAAGTGTTATATATTTTTTTCAGTTATATAATTACTTGACGTATTGTTTAAAAAAATAAAAAATCACATGCATATTCCTTATTGTGGTTGTTCTACTGGAATACCAGCACACCTCTAGCTACCCCCTCGGTGATAATAGGCGTGAAGGTATTTTTTTTATGGTTCAGACACCAACGTTCGTTTGTCCATCTGTTTGTCTCACCACGTACTTGATACTTACAAATTTTTTAGATAATGTTACTGAGCATGAACTTCGTACGCGAGTCCGATTCGCACTAGGTCTAGTTTTTAATTTACATTATAATAATGATAATATTATTTTTTTCAGATATAAGACTGAAAAAAGGCATGAAAACAGCTAAACAGCGACTGGGTAAAATTCTTAAGATACACAAAATGATATATTAATATAGATATAATATAGTGTAATTATAATAACAATAATTAATAAAGATTTATTATTCACGTGCAAGCGCCATCTTGGATTTAGATACGTCGTAGTATTAGAGTGGGTGCTTATATGTGAGGTCTAAGGCTGGCTGCAAACTATCTATATTATCTTTTATTTTTTTTTGGTTTATTTTTATAATTTATTGAAATTAATTAAATTTGATGAAATGTTGCCTAATCTACCTTTTGACTAAGTTATGTAATATCCTGAATAAAATTAGAAATTATTTTATTATTTTTATATATCGAATGAAGTGTGTTATAAAAAATCGTAATTAGAATTCAAATATAGTGCATTTTTGAATGAACGGTTTTATCAAGAACCAAAGTTGATCGAGTGTGAGTTTTGTGTTTGGTAAGTGCCTTCTATCATTCCAACTTTGAGACACCGTAACCTCATAAATAATAATAATGTTATGAACAAAATATTAGCTTATATTTACTTACTTTGAATGAATGTAAAGGAAGTATAAAGTGTTACATGACACTCGACTTCTGCCAGTCACGCTCGGGACTATACGGGAATATATGTATGCTTATTTTGAAGCCAAAATATTATTGGTTTTTAAAGAAAAATATCGTCACTTGTAATATGAATTAACGTAACCGCCAAATGACGACTTTTCAGGAGAAGTAAAAAAACTAATTTGCAAATTAGAAAGAGTGGTGTAACTTTTAATATACCAATGTTATAACAACATTGTTTATAGTAATTATCTTTAAATGCCTCAGCCTTTTCTAGACCTCATTGAGCTAAAAGACCTCAACTTTTAGCTCAATGAGGTCTAGAAGAGGTTGATGTTACGCTTTAGAAAGTAGTATGGCGCTTAGGTTTTTTTTTTTTCAAAAGAAAAATAAGAACCCTTTAAAGTATCTCACATTTAATGTCAGAGACACAGTTTTGTCTGATTTGTCGTTACGTTATCCAATATTAAGTAATTTATAAAAAAATAAATTTTACATTTAAAAAAATGCGGAATAATGAAAATCGTAGCTTAGTTTCGGTTAAAGTGCTCGACATTTTTTTAGATCTGGAAATGTTGATAACAGCGATTGATAGATCATAACATTTGCAATCGAACTTTATTAATAACTCAATTTCGTAATTTTGGTGGTTACTAGTTCATATTACTAGTGACGATATATTACAGTGGTACAAGTTAAACAAACGGTATGTTCTTATTTTTACTTTATAAATCACCAATAAAAATGTTCAAAAGTGAAGATAACCAAAGCTTTCGCTTCTTATTGTCTAAATATAATTTACCCATGACGGAAATCACATGAGTGGTTACAAAATGTTAATATAGATAGTCTGCGGTCTGCCTAATTATATATATATGTAGATGACGTGACGAAAGATGTATATTTTAATATGTAGTTTGATCACGGACCAATGTATGTTGTGCATTTGAATAATATACCCTTAGGTGTCCCAGTCAATGATACAGGAGGTTCAAAAAAATTTTCATCGATTGTTTAATTTTTTTTTTTATTTCGATTTTAAAATGATTGAATCAGACGAAATTATTTTGCAAACTCTTGCCAAAGACAATAGTAGATTACCAGCTCTACAGTCTTTGAGTGCAGTCTAGTTCTGAAGATGCTTCGGTTACGAAGCGAAACGTGCGTTGAGAGTAAATTGTGTGTGTCTTGCTTCGAGTTGCACTATAATACTACTGTTTTTGGCGGCAGTTTGGAAAATAATAATTTGGTTTTCGATTATTTCGATTGTACTCACGTTGTTCGAAGTTGTGTTGTTTTCGTAGGCACTATTGTTCATTGAATCTTTTCTAATATAAATCTCAATTTGTAAATTGTAAGAATTTTTAAAATTATTATTACTGCCTCCCTGGTTAGGCGTAGTCGGTGTTCGATTTTGGCGTACTAGGTCCCGGGTTTGATTCCCGGGTAGGGCAACTTGTTCTTTTGATTTATTTTTTCAATTTATCAGAAAAACAACTTTCCTGAGATTGTATTTGTGCCTGTCATGGTGACGGACTTGCCACCTGTGATGTGACATAATGGGACCTAATATCTTCGGCTAATCGTGGGTGCATATCGCACGCTTAGAATTAAAGTGACCGAATTCAAAAAATGCAATTTGTGATAAATGAGCAAAAAATCTTTCAAAAATTATAGTATGTAATACATCTTGATATATATCTTTCGTGTTTCGCAAACGATTGGTTTTCACCAAATTTGTGGATTAGCTTTTTAAATACACAATTACAATGGTAAAATCGAGTATCACATACATTTTGAGTTAAGTCACTTTAATTCAAAGCGTGCGATGTCTACATCTGTCTATCCCGTCGGAGATATAGGCGTGACGATATATATTTTTTAATTTTGATCCATATAAATTGTTATGTCTCAATATCTCATTCCAAAGAATCCATTACGTCGATATTAAAAATGTTATAATTTGAAAATCCATGTCCCAAAAATATTACCCTGTCTTCCATTATAATATGACATACAATTAATTTTGAACTTTGACTTTTAATTACTACATATCATAAAAAAAAACTAGCACCCTATGTAAATATGTTTGTTTTTTCATTGTGTTCTATGAATCACGCTGTATATCTTAAAAAAATCTAGTAACATCTGTAAATGTGTTTGGTTTTCTCATATTACATTTTGTAAATAGGAAAAACAATATTTTAAGTCGAGATTGAGTTCTATTCGAGCATTTTAGTTTTCAATTAGTATTTGACAATTTATTACTAAAAGGATTTTAAAATATTGGTTGTTGACGTGTAGTGCTGGTACTACCGCTGAATAATTTTAAAGTATTTTAAAGTTATCGCTATCTTCTTTCAACGCGAGTAAAAGAAAGAGACAAAAGACATTTAGTCCCGTCATATTAGTTTACACAGACACACAGACAGATAGACTGAAGTGATCTATTTCTCTCGTTTTTTATTTCATTGGAATAAAATCAGTTATCATACAGAGAAGTTATTACAATTGTATAATAATCTTGATATAAAAAAATACCACATATGGTATATTTTTAGTCCTTATATGTTTTTACACCGTTTTTTTGAAAATTAAGCCTCTGTAAGCGACTCGGAAACGCAATTTTTAAATGTTAATGTTAGAATATGAATTGTACATGAAGAACATGAATTATACAATTGTATATGAATTTATTTAAAACAAAATTATTGCACGCTTAACAAAATGTATTATGTAAGTGATGTTTTACTCCCTCCACTTTTACTATAGCAACATTATGTTTTTGAGATGAAATAAAAACTCACAGAACAAGTTGCCCTACCGGGGAATCGAACTCGGGATACAGATGATGATGAAATTTCGCGTCTGTGCTTGTGCGCTTCGACTATCACGCACGAGGTTCCGTTAGAGCAACTTGTTTTTAGTTTTTTTTTTTCAGTTTATCTGAAATACATTACCCGGAATTAGATTTGTATCCGATATGGCGATAGATTTTCCACCTGTCAGATCATGGGATTTCTCTCTCTCTCTCTCTCTCTCTCTCTGCATATCATTTCAAGGATATGGGCGTCAAGATGTATATATATTTTAAATTTTAAACAAAAAAAAATCAAAACGCTCCGCTTATGATTTAAGCCACTCAAATCTCGACAAAACTGAACATATTAAGTATGTATTTTTATTGATCAAAGATCTGTTAATTAGGAATCATTTACAATTAAATTAATGTATGGATATGTGTGACATAATTAATAGACTTTCGCGAGTTTGTATGGTAAAATGTTTACACGAACCCAATGGGTGTGATCCGAACTCGTTACAGGACTGACGCATAAGGTCTCAGTTTCGATTCGCGGGTAAGGCAAGGCAACTACTTCTATTATTTTTATAGTATTTGAATAGCATTTTTCATCTAGGCAAGTATGTGGCAATACGCAATGTGCATGTGATTTAGATATGGCCCAAAAAGTAATGTGTTATCTTTATTGCTGAAGAAATATACACACATAAATATTTTTGCCAATATTCAAGTTTTTATTGTTAAAATAAATTCTTTAATAGTAGTATTTTAAAAATTCCTTTGCAAATTTCGAAAATAACGCCATGACGTGACGTCATGGTCCAATGTCAACGCCATGTCAATTGATATCCTTATTTTTGCATCTTTGGGTATAATATGAAAATTTTCGCACAATTTTTATAATATATAGAGAGATTAAAGTGTTATTACACTTCACTTAATTTCACTTCGTTGACAAATTATTGTTCTCACTTATCAATGGACGATGACGTCACAAGCGCGCTAAAATGGCGGTGTTTAAATCATCCGAAAATGTTGATAGTTTGGATACATTTTTTAGCTTATTTATCACTATTTCAAGTCAGTTATATAACTGTTTGAATTATTGTTAAAAAAATTTAAAAATCATGCATATTCCTTATTGTGACCTTTGGATGCCCTCTGCCTATCTCGCAGGGGGATTGGCGTGAAGATATGTACGCATGTATTTAAATGAACAATGTTATGTTCATGAATTGTAAATGTCGTGATTGTGTTTATTATCGTTCGTTCATTAATTCATTTAGAATATATGAAAAAACAAAGAGATAACATTTCTCGTTAGATATAAGATTCCTTGTAACGATCTCCAAAATATTTCTTTTATTATACCTCGTCATAATATTCAAATATAATATGAATTGTTGATAATAAAATAAAAGTACGACCGAAAATATATAATTCCAATATTAATAAAGTTCTTGTATTTTTTTAAATACGTGGGTAGTTTACAAAAATCAATTGTTAGTCTCGCTAAAAATGTTGGACGTAGTTAAGCAGAAAGTATCCAACCCACACAAAAACTAAAATTTTATTAAACATACTGAAGAGGTCGTAAAGCTCTATGCTTTCGTCCAGTTAAAGATCTTACCGATAAACAAAGCTATGAAATTCATGCAATCGTAAGATACCAACCCACATGTATGATCGGTATATATTATTATTCATCAGAAACAATTCAACATGCTTGGAACTGTTCTGCGATGTAGAAATTCTAAACTAGGCTAATATTTATATCACAAAAGAGATTCAATCCACTTGGGTCGTTGCTGATAATTTATTAAAGTCTTTAATCAATATTAAAAATAATTATACAAAATACGATATAAACTTCAATGTCTCTCTTATCTTAAAACTAATTCGATGTGGATTGAATCCTTTCTGCTTCACTACGTCCAATTTGGCTGATATTGATTTTGCAATATCCGTGGAAATCCAGGGAAAGTTAAAAAGGTTTGTAAATATGAAAAAAAGTACCTTCACGCCTATTATCCCCGAAGGAGTAGGCAGAGGTGTGCTAGTATATCCACGACTCCTAAGTCCAGTAGATATACAAGAACACACCCACGATTAGCCAAGTTACTAGGGCCCTGATGTGATAGGTGGCAAGCCTATCGCCACTTCGGCCACATGCCAATCTCGGGCAATATAATGTTTATTCAGAAAAATCTGAAAAATCTGACAAACGTTACACCACAGAAGCGAAAATGTAAAAAATAATCATATACGGTACTAAAATGTATTAAAGTCATCTTATTAAAAAAGTTTTGACTTGCGTGGCTAGGTATCTTGCCTATTCCTGTCACCATGACGACAGTGCTCATCATTTGGAGGATATGGTTGATGTGAATTCCATAACAGACTTTTATATAATCTATAATATTACTTTAAAATTAAGGAACAAATATTAGCAATTTGAATCGTCTGCTGTCTGAAATTAGAATCTTGAAAGATTGATCTACTACCTGTTACCTACTTAAAACTAATTAGAGTACTTAACCTAACCTATCTAACGTTAAGAAAACTCCATAATATTCAACTTACACAAAATTAAAACAGTCGAAACGCTAATTAAATAAAATATATAAAAGCAACATTTCCGCCCAAAATTATTTAAAAGACAAAGAAACAAATGTATATATCCTCAGATTATAATTTTTTTTATAATCTGAGTATCTATCTAATGATGTAGGTAATCAGAAATACTAGATAGGTACAAAGATGTTAATGTCAACACGGAAATAAGAATTGATATCTTTTGGAAATTTTTTCTACTTATAAACAAAATATGACGAGCGTAAGTTTGAGTATCAATGCAGGAATACTATGGGACCTAGTCTGAATGACTATAAAAGTAGAATTATCAAGAAGTATATTGCAATCTAACGTCATCGTGACACTTGACCTGACGTGACGATAATATGTAAGTGTATATGTATCTAGGAGCCTACACTATGAGAATGTATGTCATCATGTCACTAATCTTATATATTTTTATCCAGCGATTTTCGTTTCCTAAGCAATTGTTTTTACTACTTCCTTTCAAAAAAAATCTGAAAAACCAAATTACTATTTATATACGTTTATCTGTGAAATCACTTGTCGCCTCAGTTTTGGGCTCGCTTTAGATGGAATAATACCATTCAATTGTAAATCTTATCTACTTCCGTACCCTTTACAGGTGGGTTTTTTATTACAAAGAAATCCCGGATCTAGGGCTGTCACATATGAAAAATAGAAAAAATGGTTGAAGACAATAAGTAGGTATATCTGAGACGAAAGTTTATATTAACAAATATATAATTTTATTAAATTTACATTAATTCAATATTCTCTTGTTTTTCGTAAAGAAGTCTAATTACTACATAGTATAAAAACAAAGTCGCTTTCTCTGTCCCTATATCCATATGTATGCTTAAATTTTGATGCGGTTTTCTTAAATAGAGTAATTCAAGAGGAAGGATTATAGAGCGGATCGCAAGTGTTAAATAAACTACATTGTCGTTAAAAACAAATCAAAATAAATGTTAGATTTTGATTATTCTTTCATCAAAACTATAATTTTTTTCATAAACTAAACTAAACTATATTTTTTTATTCCCGCGATATGAAGAAATAAAGCAGTAGGTATTAATCCGGACGAGTCGTTGTAAAAGCTTGTCGTGTATTAATTTTAACAAAAAAAATATATATTCGTCTTTTTTAAATTTCAATAAATTTTATATTTCGTCAAATTATTACAGACTGCAGGTGGTAACCCTATGTTTGACTATACTTCTCATTATTGTCAAACCCTTCTACGTTCAAAAGCAAGCGAAAACACTACCAACTTAAAAATAAGATAAAAGAAAGGGAAAACACAATAAATTATAAAAAAGGCACAACAATATTGTTCTCTATCAAAAAATGTTTTCATTACTATGTATTTATTACTTTAGAGTGCAGTTTCACTTTTTAACTATTTTTACCAGCTGCGTTCATTATATATAGTCCCTGGATGACCGAGCTTTGCTCGGTGTTTGGTTAGTACGCCACATTTTTTTGAAATTGTATTTGACATAACTTACAATGTTTTTCATGTTTCTGTAAGGCCTCCAAGTACAGTTTTCTCACAAAAAGAATGAACTCAAAAAAAGTAAAAAAAGTATTGAACGGGCTGGGTTTTGAACCTGGAATTCTGCGTATTAAGGCGCCCGATTTCCCAACTGAGCTATACTAATATGACAAAATGTGGCGAAATTTAGCTTTGTATTGTAATGATAAAGGTTTTTATTCTATAAAAACACGATTAATAAAAGAAACCTGAAAATAAAACCTAGCTAGATCAATTTATCGCCCCCGAAAGCCCCTACATACAAAATTTTAAGAAAATCGTTCGAGCAGTTTTCGAAATCGCTGATATATATATACAAGAATTGCTCGTTTAAAGGTATTAATAAATAATATATATTATATTATATATAGATTGTATTAATTTTTTATAAACTTAAATGCATATGTAATTAGACTGTAATAGTTATATGTACAAAAATATAGCAAATTTAAAAGCTATTAAAGTAGTGAAACTATAAAAGTCACGAAAACAATATTATATATTTATATTTTTTATCTTTAAATGAATTTTATAGTTTATCGATTTATTATTTCTTTTTTCTTTTCTAAAATGTACGAGTACTTTATTTAATGACAATAATACATTTAGATCGCTTAGAAGTTTCAAGATAACCTGACAGCACAAAATCCACTAGAAAAAGTAATATTCTACATAACATTTTTAGATATTGTTTAATTAACATATTATTATTAAATTCTTTCTAGCTATATTTTTGTAGGATACATGAACTACCAGTATAATTAAGTAATTAACTTGGGAAACACTAAAATTCTACTCCATAGTAAAAACTATAAATTACTCTAGACGTAATAATAAAGCTATACCCATAATAATATAGTTGCTTAGGAATTTTATTAATTCATTAATCAAAATTTTACTACTTAATAAATTAATTTTTAATTTATTATTGGCGAAAATGTATGTTTTTTCTAAAACTAAAAATTAAACTGTCAAAAATAATAAAATAGCGTATTAAAATTTTAATATCTACCTAGATAAAGTATATTTTTATGGATTAAAATATATCTTGATTAGAATAATTCAAATTAAAATCAAATAAATGTATTTATACTCGTTATCCTACCTAAGAGGCTTTTCGATTGGAAATTTCGATTCTCATATTATCGTTATATACTTTTGTGGATAATAGTGTCTTAGTGCATCTTATACATCTTCGTTGAAAACCAGAAGCGATCTCAAGTAACAAATATGTAGTAATCAAAGTAGTCGATAGACGTTTATGCTAAGAGGCAAAAAGACAGTTTTATTATAAACAAAATAAATGTTAACACGGAGAAAATATGGACTATTAAATATTTCTTTAAAACGTAGTCTAAAAAAGGAATCTGACAATATTATCTAATAATATATTCATCGGGTCGGATGTACGAACTCTACATGGGTAGAACAATTTATGTGAGAGATAAATAGGAATTGTTAGAAAACATTACACTACTTTTGTGGGCGGTTGTGCAACTTCGATAATTCGATAAATTAGATAAGTTCAAACAACAAACATAAACATCATAGCATATATATATATAGATTTCTTATCGGTCAATACAATAAGTTCAATTATGACATTTATATTGGTATCACTCACCTGCGCACGCGTTTATGTCTTTGTAACTTACTTATGTAATGACTTTTATAATGGACAAGGCGAAATGTGGTTTATTGCGTTGTAATTAAAGTCTATTTTTAATTATGCAGATATAATAAGCTTTTTCTTAGCTGAGTTTATTTGTTAAAATATCAAACTCTAATGGCATCACAGGTTAAAGTGTTGATCCGATATATTGATCTAATGTATAGAGGGTTTGTTCGTATTTCTATAAACAGCGTATTTTGAAAATATTGAATCATTGTCATGTCCAATGTGTACCTACTGCGTCCATAGTACTATTCTATTTTTAAAAAATTTCCTTAAATATGAGTTTACTAAATGACTTCCTACTTCCTGCTTTTGCGATATTTCTATAAAATCAGTAAGTCCTTTACCATTCAGGCTGCATGTAAAAGATAAGAAATATATTTTAATTTACTTGTTCTAGTTTTAAATGTCTTTAAGTTGGTCCTATCTAATTTTTTCAAGAAGAGGATTTGGAGTTATTACAATGTCCACTTTTTCTCAACATTAGAATTCACTGCTAGAAGACAAAACAGTCGGTTAAGTTAAAAAAGAAGAACCCATCAATAACATATTCAATGTCTTAAACTGACGGTCGCCCTTCTTCTTGAGGGAACGCTTAGCCTATTTCTTTTATTTAGTGTGTGTGCTTCAGTAGTTGCTTCGATTTTACCACCCTATTCGTCTTTTATTTATCAGTCTCTTATAATACGCGACATGGTTCTAGATGGTATCTTCACTTTCCGAGATAAAATCTTTTGCTTTCGGAGAGGATCTCTTCGAATTCTTCCCTTACTACTTTGACCACCTTTTTCGTACGAACACTACGTGGACGGCCAGACCTTTCTCTGTCACAGAAGTCTCATTGTACCTATTAATAGCCTGGTACACAAACATTTGACTAATACCAAGTATATGGAGAGTTTTAAAATTTGCATTTGGCTCCATACCTACATTGTGTAATGCTATCACAGCGATTGGGTTCTGAATATCATCCCTCTCTATTTTGATATTGCAAAATATTGTACAATTTAATGGCGCCAAAATGAGATAACACAATGAGCAATTGTATAAAAATGACAGATTCCAAATTCAAACGTAATATTTTTTTTACTTTTAATTGTAACAGTATTTATGGCCAGACTAAGTATAAACATACCATCCCCACATATAAACCTTCTCCTTGAATCACTCTATCTATTAATTAAAACTGCATCAATTTCATTATCTTGTGTGAGTACTTTCTTTTGTTATTGTTAATAATTTAGAAATAGCTGAAGCGATTAACATAATTTTTGGAAAACTAACTTTGAAGGAGGACAGAACCACTTTATAAAACAAGTATCGTCAAAATCTATTTGACTAATTCAGAAACTCCTCCATTTTGAAGCCAGTTAAATAAAATTTTGCACACTAATATAATACATAGATATTGTGTCCGTATTGTTTCTTGCTTCTTCGTAGAATAGTCCAACTGTCACCAGCCAGGCAGCTCGTGACGATCGAAGGTATTCGCGTAACAAACATATATACGAAATGAGAACCTCCTCCTTTTTGAAGTTAGTTACTAAATAACTCTGTTAAAATGCCGCCGCCTAATTTTAAAATAGAACCCAAAAATTAGTTTATTACATTTTTACGACAGGACTATTGTTGGACATCAAATTAAAAGTGCCGTCAAACGCTTCTCGTCTTTTGTATATGAGGTTATTGTTTAGGTCTTTACAAAAATTGGGTCATTTCAAAATATGACTTTACTGGTATATATAAAATTGTATTATTGTAGTAGCCCTGATATTACAAAGTGCTGACTTGAGACAACTATTATACAGAAACTATTTTGAAGTAACTATTTTAGACAAAGACCAAAAACATTAAAAAAATGTGTTTGCCACTTTAAACCAACTTCAAAAAGGTGGAGTTTTTCCGTTATAGAATAAAATAGGCCAACTGCCTTCCACCCAGGCAGCTCGTAAGAGGCGAGCACAGGGTCTATTGTCACCAACACCGTGAATTTGACTGGGTGGTAGAGTCTTGCAACGACTCGCTCAGATTGGTACCACCGCCTTATCTATCCCTGCCACAACAGCGTCAATGCTCGCCATTGTCGTGTTCAGGTTTGGAGGGTAGGGTAGCCGGTAAACATTCTCACGCAAGAGGATTACCATCCCAGTCTCAGGTTGGCAACGCACCATTTCCACCTTTGGTGTCTATAGGCGACGGGTATTTCTTACCATTAGGAAATCCGTCTGCTTGTTTGCCTTCCAATATCATAAAAAACTAAAAAAGACAAATTATGAAATAAGTATCATCTTTTTTTTATATGTACGAGTATATAGGTACTACTAATTTAATTAAAACTTGAGTTTTAACTGTTTTTATAGTTAATGAGTCTGGTAGGGTACCCAACGAGCGCAAGTCCGACTCGCAATTGTCTGACTCTTTTGTTAAATCAACTGATTTTGATATTAATTAATCATACCCAATTCGAATGAAATTAATTAACATGAAAAACATTATGATATTACAAAGTGCTCCAAAGTTTTAATAAAGATAATGTTATTAAAGGTGATATATCATGCAAAGTCAAAGATATAATTTAATTTAGACACAATATCTAAACTAATGCACCCCTAAATCAAACACTTTTTGTAAACAAGACTCCCCCAAATGCACCCCTGTGCGTATAATAACGTGGAACACTGAAGCACCCTCAGCAATGAGTAATCAATGGGTAGATTAAACAAAAGCTGGCCATTTTATAGATAGTTTAAATCTAGAAAAGACTTAAAAAGAAGCATATTCTTATAAAAAAAACAATGAAATGCAAGTCGGAGTCGCACACGAAGGGTTTCGTATCGTTATGTATAAAAACGGCAAAAAAATCAAGCTTGTTATATGAGAGAACCCTTTATATATTTATTTTATTCCATTATATATAATATTCTGTGAAAATTTCAACTCTAGCTGTCATGGTTCAAGAGATACAGCCTGGTGATAGACAGTTGGACAGCGGAGACTTAGTGGAGCTAAAAAAAGTGCAAGTCAAGCTCGCGCACTTCGGGTTTCATATATATTTATTTAAAGGTGCTCCCTCACTGGAAGCATTCACGTGTACTGTAACATTATAGATTCGTCTTTGAGCATTACATTACAATGGTACCTCCCTGACTGACGAGCATTCGCGTGTTATGTAATATTATAGATTCGACTTTGAACATTAGTTGATTCCACTTCACTTCACTGTCACGTAGGCTACTGAGTGTGCGGGGGAAGTGGAGCACATTGATGTTACAAGTAGTATCAAGATATTGCACATTGTATCATTAAAAGGAGCGCATTGTAATGCTCGGTTCTCCTCCATCACTAATATATGCCAGTTTTGTATCATTACAAGGTGCGCATTGTAATGCTCGGTTCTCCTCCTCCACTGATGTATGCCCGTTTTGTATCATTACAAGGTGCGCATTGTAATGCTCGGTTCTGTTACATTACGCGCGAATGCTCCTAGTGAGGGACCATCTTAATCTTTTTGTAGATCATACCTATACAAATATGTTATACAATATTCGAGCTGAATGCGTATCGCATTTGAACTATATACATATATTATAACCTTCAGATATACATATTTTTAATGAAAAAACCCATGTATTTTTCATGTATTATATTATTATACCTTAAGCTTTAGCCCTGATGATGATGTAAAAAAAAACCGTTCGACTATTTCTAATATATTTTAAAAATTAAAAAAAGTACATGTGCTTTTTTTCTATTTCAAATTTAAATATTTTTCTGATAAATTGAAAAAGCTCATAGAATAATTTACCCGACCTGGTAATCAAACTCAACGCCTACAATCGAATACATTGAGCAAATAAATAAAATTGTTCTGGTCTGGTCGTAGTCGAAGTCTGACTTTGTATGAGGTCATGGGTTCGACTTCCAGGCAGAACAATTTGTACAATGAGAATTTTGTACTCGCTTTATCTGAAAAACATAGCGTGGCCCGATATGTGTCTTATCACACAAATCATAGAACCTAGTATCGGCTAATCGTGGGTGCATATGTGACTCAGCCTACCTCTTTGAGATTATGGGCTTGAAATTTTTTTACAAATAGAAAACAAAATATTAACAGCACATCCAGTGTTTATAACTCCCTCACCCCTTGTTTACTTAGCGTGAACATCTTCCATTGAGTGATCGGCTTATTTCGGCGGAGATAATTAAGTAATTCAAAAAGGAAATGTCTGGAACCACACCTTCGTGAATACATCCAATATTAAAATTAGGGAACCGAATAAGAGTCGTTTACTGTTTTAGGGTTCCGTACGCAAAGGGTAAAAACGCTACCCTTTAATTGAGATTCCATTGGATTTTGAATGATGTCATGTACATTATCGTACATTGTCATCCAAACTAAATGTGTATACAAAATTTCAACTTAATCGGGTGAGGATATCTACTTCAAAATTGTATTCTAAAATTCCACTCGAACACACATATTTACATACATACAATGCAAGTTAAATAATTAAAGCTTTTAGAAAGTGGCTAAGATAGTAATATTCAGACTCGTGTTGTTTGTGGATGACTTAGTAATTTAGTAGGCAATGTAGATTTCTAGAGACGTATAATTATATTAAAAAGAAGACCGTTTAATTACTAGCAAATATATATAAGTATTAACATATTAGCACACCACATTGTGGTAGAATATGGTGGTATAATTAAAACAAACAGACAGCGGAGTCTTAATAATAGGGTTCCGTTGTTACTCTATAGATATGGAACCCTAAAAACCATATTTAATTATAACTGACAATTTGAATTCTATAAAAACTACTTCATCTGTCGCTACAATGGTATTATGAACTGGGTCACTTGATTCAAAGTTCTCATATTTTGTACTCCTAGCACGGACATTTGCGATCTAGTGTGGTCGAGTCGAAATATATTATCGAAAATTATATTTCAAGTCCCTAATATTGGATATATGTCCGATACGGTTCACCGTTCATACTTGCTACTTGTCACATCATAGTAACCATTATTCTAGAATAATCTTGGTATAAATATGTACCTCTACCCCTCTGTCCTACCTCTTCGGGGATATATGTTTGATGGTATTTATTTATCCATTCTTTAATTTATATTAAACTAGCTGTCCCGGCGAACTTCGTTTCGCCCGCACTTAAGGGATGAAAATTAAATTCGAAACCAAAATGATTAAAAAAACTTCTCTTTTAAATTTTATTTTATTTCTGAACGACTTTTATTTTAAGTATTGGCATCATAATTTATATGATACTAACGTCACTCAATTGTTTTGCTTTCCCAGAAATCCTCTACTTACCTATGGTAGGGATTTTTTTGTATGGGTAAATAGGAAAGTATTGTTTTTAGACTTTTTCAGGGAATTTTTGATTTTTTTCTCTCCGTAAGAACCATTCTCATATTTCAAATTTCGCTAAATAAAAAGATTCAGCGATATATCGCTGAATCTTTTTATTTAGCGAAATCGGTTCAGCGGTTCTCGAGTTTTGCGCTTAGCAACAAATTTAACTATCCATTTTTGATATAAAGAAGAATAAGGTTATCTAAATTATATACGTAACTATGAAACTACATAACTTGCTAATTTAACGAGATTATCCCATCAAATCAAATACATACACCTTTTCCATGCCACCGTGGGAAATAACAGTATATTTTATACTTTGACATATATCTATCATTTAACAGATAGACAGAAAAAACAGTTTTAAAAAAATTCAAAAAAAAAGTTCTTGATTCATCTATAGTTGTTTCGTGTTCTATATTCAATTTATTTGCTATTTTTAGGTTTCAGTACCCAAAGGCTAAAAAATGGAACCCTATTATTAAGACTCCGCTGTCCGTTCGTCCGTCCGTCTGTCTGTCACCAGGCTGTATCTCATAATCCGTGATATCTAGACATTTGAAATTTTCACAGATGATGTATTTCTGTTGCTGCTATAGTAATAAATACTGAAAAGAGAATAAAATAAATATACAAAGGTTGTTTTCATACAACAAACATAATGTTTCTGATGCTTTTAGGTATGTGTAATGGTACGGAACCTTTTTTGTTTATTTGTTACGCGTTTATTAACCACTAAATTAATTTTTATGATTATTTTTTGACAGATTCGAAGATATTTCTCATACTTCTTTTCATGGCAGTTTGTTTAGTAGTTTTTGAAATATCAACAAAAGGAACCCACAGGTATTTGAAGTCGGTATTTAGATTTTTTGTCGACAACCTTTCGAATTGATGATTCGGAATCGCAAAAGCATCGTGCTAGGGTTACACATGTTGCAACATTAACTAGGTTGAAAATCGACCCAATTACTATTATCATTCAGTCGAGAGCTGTTTGAGAATCTTTTGTTTCATTATATCTGAAATTAATAAGAGGTACGCACTGAAACATATTGGTCGAGGGTTTTGAATAAAACAAAACCGGGGTTCTTCAATGGGATATATTAAAAGGTTTTTTTTATATATTTGACCTGATTTTCAATATAACATTTTATGTTCCTGAGGCTGTATTATATAAATGGCTTGAAAATCAGATAAGTTATATTATTTCTTGATAATTTTAATGTCAATCATGATTGTTAGGGTTCTGCATCCAAAGGGTAAAAAATGGAACCCTATTACAAAAACTCCGCTTGTTCGTTGTCTGTCATCAGGCTGTATCTCATGAAACGTGATAGCTATAGAGTTAAAGTTTTCACAGATGGTGTATATCTGTTACCATTATAACAAAAAATACTAAAAAATAGAATAGAATAAGATAAATATATAAAAAGTACTTCAATAAAAAAATTCAAAAATTATTTATTCCTGTTGTCGCTATAAAAACGACTACCAAGTAAGCCTAATTTGATCCTTAATAATTTAGCTACCTCTCTACTAGCTACCTCTACCAGTAAAGGTCCCGTCAAAATCGGTGCTGCCGTTTCAGAGATTAGGTGCACAGACAGACAGATAAAATAGATGACGCTGTGCACTTTTACATCTTGCTTCTGAATTGACTCGGCCTTAATATTATATACGTACTAGCTGACCCGGTGTACTTCGTTTCACTGGATACATGAACATCAATCAAACGTTTGACAGGTGAGAACAGTTTGTTTGGGAAAATTAAATTTTCGTTTTTAGTATTTCTCTTGCAATTTCGTTATATTTTCTCATCGTTTAAACCTTGCCTGGACTTCCACAAACATTTCAAGACCAAAATTAGCCAAATCGGTTTAGCCGTTCTCGAATTCAAAACGGATTTCAATCTTACTGATATCATAAACGCGAAAGTTTGTAAGTATGATGGATGTGTGTATGGATGTTTTTATTTTTCCACGAAAAAACTAATAGACGGATTTGGATGAAGCTTTACAATGAGATAGTTTATACATAACAATAACATATAAGCTACTTTTTAACCGCCTATATTAAAAATAGGGTATATTTTTTCGCTATAACTAATATAAGTCATAAAAAATCTACTCACGCGGATGAAGCCGGGCGGAAATCTAGTACTAAATACGTTTTCCCTCAGAAACAGAAAAAAACTATTAAATTATAAAGACATAAAAAGCATTTTATAGATAGTAAAGTTAAAATAAAAGTTAGTTCGCGTCAGTCTCAAGTGAGAACGACGTAGACCACTCGACCCTCCTGTGCGTCCCTCATGATAGGAACTTTCAAAACAATTAAACTGCAATGTTCCTAAACTATCAAGTATTTGATGGTGACATTAAAATATTTATTTTAACGCAATAAAAGTGTAAAAAATCTAACTGGGTGAACGGCTTTCTATTTTCTCGTGTTGAACAAAGCAAGACCAAGACCATGACTTGGACAGTCTTGGTTTTGGTCTTGCTGATCCAGTATTGGTCTAGGTTTTGCTCAAACGTGTCTGGTCTTGGTCTTGTTTATTAAGTCTCGATTTTGGTCTTGCGTATCATGTTTTGGTCTTAGGTTCACTTATAATTTTTTTTTTTTGTAACGAATTAATACACAATAAACATTGAGGTTTTTTTGGTCTTGGTCATGGTCTTGGTCTTGCTTTTTAAATATTGATCTTGCGTAACAAGTTTTGGTCTTGATTTCACTTGTAATTTATTTTTGCATAACGAATAAATACACAATAACCGTCGAGCTTATTTTTAAAGTATTGGGTAAAGTTTTATGTTTTGGTCTTGTTCGTGGTTTCACTTATTTCTTATTTATTTTTCATGACAAATTAATACACAATAACCGTTAAATTTTTTTAGCTAACTCGTTGTTATCCAGTTCAATTTTTGAACTGACAATTTAATATTTCTACTATATAGTTCCGAGAAAATCGTATGTTGACGCTGTTGGAAATATTTTATCTCATAGATAAGTAAATCGCCTTTGTGGTGTAACGGTACAGGTGTCGCCTGTTAAGACCGGTAGCCTCGTAGGGTCCTGGGTTCAATTCCCGGGTCGGGCAACTTTTCTTTAATGTTTTTCAGATTTTTCTGAATAAGCATTTCATTGCCCGGGATTGGCGTGTGCCCGAAGTGGCGATAGGCTTG
>DVZL01001348.1:0-18093 GCA_018236625.1 Lasaia peninsularis
GCTACAGACATAGTTGTATAGATGTAGTGATTTTCGCAATTTCATAAGACCAAGATTTATTACCATATTTCAGCGAAATTGTTAGAGTCAATTCCAAGATCGCCTGTTAAAAAAATATGTTTAAAAATTGCGCGTTTAAAAATATTAGAAATGTCAGACCGTACAAATGTTTTCTATATGCGCTAACGATGGAAAATATAAAGAACCTTCACGCCTATTATCCCCTAAGGAGTAGGCAGAGGTGTGCTAGTATATCCACGACTCGTAAGTCTAGTAGATATACTAGAACACACCCACGATTATCCAAGGTACTAGAGCCCTGATGAGATCGGTGGCAAGCTTATCGCCATTTCGGGCACATTCCAATCCCGGACAATGTTTTTTTTTTTCAGAAAAATCTGAAAAACTTTTAAGAAAAGTTTCCCGACCTGAGAATTGAACCCGGGTCCCTACGTGGCACAGAGGCGATTATAAGATGAGGAAAATATAAATAAAGTAATGACGTAATTTTGATTAAAATCTGTATTAGTTTTTCTACGTTGCATCAATGTCGTTACGTCAGTAACCAATCAACGACGCTACATAATTACACCTCGCTGATTGGTCAATGCAAATTAGTGTATCATTTTGAACATGATTGTTATTGAGTGTCTGGTTACTTAAGATATGATATATTCATCTTTTAACTGACTTCACACAGAAGGAGATCAATGAATTTTGATGATTTCGGTTTTATAAAATATGCTAAACTTGGAGGGTAAAGGTGGTTTTAAGTTTAACTTAGGCCCACTTTCCGATTGAAGGGTAAAAAATAGTACCAATAGCTCATCGCTACAATCGTGAACGAAGTCATGGGTACAGCACTAGCTTAGGATATGTACTAACATATCTATGAATATTTTGTCATTCATAAAGTCCCATAAGGCTAAAGATACTATCTTGAGATTACACTCCTACCAACGACTGTCCCGAATTTTTCCCCATGTTGGGTCGGGTTCCGTTGTAGAATAGGCCAACAGTCTTCCACCCAGGCAGCTCGTAAGAGGTGAGCATAGGGTCTATTGTCACCAACACCGTGACATTCACTAGGTGGTGGAGTCTTGTAACGACTCGCCCGGATTGGTACCACCGCCTTACCTATTCCTGCCACAATAGCGTCAGTGCTTGCCATTGTCGTGTCTGGTTTGTAGGGTAGGGTCGACGGTAAACTTACTCACGCAAGAGGCTCACCATCCCAGCTTCAGGTTGGCAACGCATCATTTCCACCTTTGGTGTCTATAGGCGACGTGTATTTCTTACCATCAGGAAATCCGTCTGCTTGTTTATCTTCCAATATCATAAAAAAAATGTAATATTGATAACTCTTTCGAAGCTGGCCAACCTCTTTTTCCCGCTTTTATAGGATTAATAAAATCAAAACGAACCGGCGTTGTGTGAGTGAGATAGTCGGCGCTTTGAGAAGGAGATAGAATATCTATCTCATTTTCAAAAGGCCGGCTTACACAATATTGCGGACAGATCGATGTTAATAGTGTAAGCTCCAAATAGTACCTATATCTATATAATTTCAAAATACCATATAAACTCATTTTAAGTTGCAACCGGTATTATAAGTCGTCGACATTTTATAATCTTGATGACATAAATATAATTACATAAGAACACATATTACGGAAAACATCACCTAGTTTGAAAATATATTGGAAACTTGCAATATATTTTTTCGTGTTTTAATATGAAATGGAAACAAATTGAGGAATTTTTCGGATTCCCTTCGTAAAAGGTAAAAACAGAAGCCTATTACTAAAAATCTGCTTTCCTTCTGTCTGTCTGCCTGACTATCTGACCATTTGTCTGTCTATCTGTCTCTCTGTGTCTGTCTGTATGTCTGTCACTAGGCAATTTATCATGAAACGTGTTAGTTAGAAAATTGTAATTTTTACAGTTGATTTATTTCTGTTGCCGATATAAAGATTCTAAATCATAGTACAAAGTAAATTAAGGGGACTCTTAAATATGAATAAACAAAGTGACATTTTTCATATCGCTCTATTTTAAGCATCGTCAAGTGAAAAGCTATCGGTACACATGTTTCCGTTGATGAACCAGCGCATGTTAGGACTTTCCCAAGATCCTGATGCCCAGCATATTTAGATCAAGGAATTTAATTCGTCACATACCTTTCATTTCTTTTTCTCGTTCCAGCCTTTTCCCGTTTCTAAATCAAATTATCAAATAACATCGAGGTCGACTATCTAATTTTTTATGGGATAGAAATCAAACATCCATACGGATGGGTCTTCTGATGGTAAGAAATAACCGTGACCTGTAGACACCATAGATATTGTAGGTGAGTCGCTGACCTGTGGTCAGGGTGTTAGACCTTATGTGCAAGTCTTCCGCCTACCTTATATCAGGACCTGACATTAAGGTGGCAGGATTAGATAAGGTGGTGGATCCTTACTTTTGCGAGCCGCTACATAGCACTCTATCACCAGTGGTCTTGTTGGCAATGACCTTATTAGCCAATGCTCGCCTCTTACGAGTTGCCTGGTAGAAAGGCAGATGGTCAATTTCGCACAGAGGACCCGAACTAACACGGGGAAGATTTATTACATTTGACAAAAGCGTCAGTTTATTTCTCTTAAAAATATTATGCAAGATTTACCAAGCATCGACGATGAACAACACCAAATAGCTCGCGTAAAGCTTAGGTTAAGAATACTCGATACAATAAATCTTTCTTTTCAACGATATCAAGATTCATTTTAAATATTCGAACCGAAGCACGATATTTTTAATCACTTGTAACAATCGTTTTTATAACATTTCCTCAAGCCATAAATGTCAAATCCACAATAGGATGTATATTTTGCAATGTATATCAGTGCCAACTTCAAAATAACTCTTTGACTGATGTTTGAAATCTGCACTTTCACTCTCACTTGAAGGAATGACAGTTGGTACCGCTTACCGTTTGTACCATTATGAGCTGTCATTTCTACTGGTTTGTGAAGGTTGGGAAGTCTGATTTTGGCGCAGTTTAACATTTAAATTATTCTTTTTCATAAAAATTACTTTAATCGTAAATTCTGTTTAACTTTGTAATGCTCATCCACTTTTAAGACTTTTCACAAAACATAAGGAACGAGTGTACTATCATAAGTATATATACTACATATCTCTATACTAATAAATAAAATTGGAGTGTCAGTATTTAGCTATTAAAATAATAGCCTTTTACTAAATGCATATAAATGTTTTCATATTTTCTTATACCGAATAGTATTTTTCTGAATTTTTGTGTCTGACTTTCTGTCTGTTTGTGCCCGCTAATCTTGATAACGACTGGATCGATTTGAACGGGACTTTCATTGGCAGATAGCTGATTTAATAAGGAATGGCTTGGGCTATTTTTATCTTAGAAATGTATAAAATAAAAAATAAATACGCGGACAAAGTTGCGAACACAGCTAGTATACTATATACTACATACATAAATTACTATTAGCTGTAACCCACGGCTATGCACGCGGGTTGAAGTTGTTTAGTTCATACAAACTTCTATTCCCTACTTCAGCTCCTTGGGGGTTAAATATTAAAAAATAATTATTGCATAGGATGTTATTATTGGAATATCATTACGATATTTAAAGTTGCTGGTCCAAGGGCTTGGCCTGTTAGTTGGCATTATAGATAGATCGGTAGATAGATGAAAATGTGGAGAGATACATCTTCTATAGACAATTTTCAAAGAGCAAATTTTGTATTTCACGTTATTCTCATCAGCTCAGCAGCAGCATCTAGTGCTTATTGAATAAAACTTTAATACAAAAATATCAATTTTCTTAAAAAGAAAAGCGTTTATATTAAATTTTTACTATATAATTTATAAATGTGAGTGCGTTGTTTTTTTATACTTTCATGATGTCATAGAGGTATATTATAGTGTATAGAAAAATAAGGCAGGAGAGTGCCATAGGCTGCTTTTTGTCCCAATATTTAAAAAGGGTTCCCTGAGAAACTATAAAAAAATAATACGCATACATACAATGGCGATTAAAACTTGACATATTTTTCAAATACCTACAGTCTTTTAATTTTACCTATAAACCGATAAATATTACTTTAAAACATAAATATACACACAAGATAAAAGTTAAGTTTTTTTATGATATTGGAAGGCAAACAAGTAGACGGATTTCCTGATGTAAGAAATACACGTCGCCTATAGACACCAAAGGTGGAAATGGTTTGTTGCCAACCTGAGGTTTGGATGGTATGCCTCTTGCGTAAGTTAACCGGCTACCCTACACTTCAAACCAGAACACGAAAATGGCGAGCTCTTTTGTGGCAGGAATAAGTGAGGCGGTGGTACCAATGAGTGAGTCGTTAGAGTTATTAGAAAATCAATATAGAAAACATTGAAAAAGAAATGATATATTGCATTTTTACTTAACTAAAAAAAGGGAAAAAGACAAGTGAACATAACATAAAGTGACTGGAAAAGGTAAGATAAAGGTTTAATTACCGAAAACGGACATTGGGGACAATTACCATGCAATTTTAATTATTTAAATACTACACAAATAATTAAAATAATTACCCATTGTTTTGTACTGCATGACCCGAAAACATGCAAATATGGTATAATCTGTAACTTTCTTAAAAACGAAAACGACATATTTATTACAAAATTGATGGAATTATAAAAAAATCCAGTTGAGACGCTATTGGAGAGATTTCACATGTTAAAAGTGTCAAATTTGTAGTCACGACGATCATGATAGTATCTTTAAACGAATATGAAGCTTATTTTTATTGAAATAGTACTTACAATCACTTGATTATATTGAAATTAAAGAATTTTCATCATTGTGTTTTTTCCGAATCAGCCGATCGCAGTGCACACGCAAATAACGAAAGGGTGATTGATGAATCTAATTTATTTAATAATACGGTGAGACACGGAAGAAGTTCAATAAAACCTTACAGCTGATGTGAAAAACAAATTTGTCTAATATTCAATTGAGATATAGCCTTCATGAATTATTATACATTTCATTCGATTTCCTTTTTTATCTAAAATTAAAACTACAATTAAGGATTTTTTGGATTTTTTTATGGGATAAGACAGTGAACAAGTACAATTATCTTCTGATGGTAAGAGACCGCACTGTTCTGACTTGCAAATCTACCGAATACCATAGGCTCCGAACCGAAGAATAAAATCTCACAGATGAATATTAAAAAAATAGTAAACACACAGGGTGTTTTTTCCTGATTACAAAATTAGTCAAAATCACAAAAAAAAGCATTAAGTTAAATCAATTAGTAATTTAAGAACATTATTAGGTTGGGCAATAGGGAAAAACAGTAGTAAAGTTGAATGAGCAACACAAATATCCATTGTTGAGTATTCCCATGAACTGTGTAACCCCGTGTGAATGGTATTGTCTGAGGTCCCGTTGATATCCACCATGTTTTATGGAAGTTTACGCTAATGTGCACGATTATTGGACATTTCTCGTTGAGACTACACGGGGTGAAATTTAACACTAACGTTTTTTTAGTATCACGCTCATATGCCCGAAAAAGCAGGTAGATATACGTATGTACCCACAATTAGTAGACGATATTAGGTCCATTTCTAGGTCTATATGTTGTGACAGGTGGCAAGGCCATCGCCAGATTTACAATAATAATATACACGATTATTATTGTAAATAATAAAAACATTTGTTGTTGACGCAACTAGGGCTGAAATTCACTAAAATATTTAGTCATAAAACTTTCCGGCCTTTCCTCATTAATAGGCTGTAAGGTACTAATTGGCCTCGCCTATAGTTCGCAGGTGCAATTGATGCAAAGCATCGAGATGTAAAGCAGAGTAGTGTTAGCTCGGATGTAACCGAGCTACCTAGTCTGCTTTACATCTCGATTGTAAGGTAAGTAGAAAAAAACCAGCATTTTTTTAAAGAACGAAATTGAGCTTCGTCATTCGATATTTAAAATTGATTAAAAGCGATCTCTTTAGTCATTGTGCTTAATGCATGATGTCTATTGCATATGATAGTAAGATGAGAGAGTAAAGTGTTTTTTAATTACTTACCGCCCTAGGGCTTTTCCAGCTACATTGTTACCCTAAAGCGTTAATTGGTCACAGGTAATAAGGATCTAGTTACCGAACATGAGAGATGTAAAAAATAAATAACGTGCTAAAATTACATATACACGCAGTAAATTAATAGTTTATTACAACCATAGGGCAGTAAAATAAGAAACGTCACAAAAGTGATATGATGCTTTTCTTTTTTACTGCCAGAGGCGTTCGTACTATTATTCGGCTCGACAGAGTCGGAAAGTCACAACTGTCTACAACAACTAGTTGTTGCCATTTACTCCTAAGTTATAAACCCATCGGAGGTTGAATTTTGAAAAACAAAACCTTAGAACAATACTTAAATAAAAGTTTTAAGGTGGAATTTTAAGTTTTTAGCTCTAAAAGCTAAACCCTAAGAGGCCGGTACTTTGTATATCAGTAAATTACTTTTGCCTTTTATAAACATATTAAATAGTTTTACGTTTCTTAAAAAAATATTTATTTCTACGAAACCCTCAGTTTTTCAAGGTGAAGTTTATGCTTCGCTATCGATGACAGGCGTAACGTGAGCATGTAGTAGGGTAGAGGCAGACAATAGTCAGACAGGGACGCTTTACATTGCTTTCGAAGTCGGAAAAAGACGCGTGCGGTCTTCATCTGTGGTAGACTAAAAGTTCTGAAGCGATGATATACATTATCATAGTTCATCATTACCATAAAACCAGTTTAGGTGAAATGCTTTACTGACATAAATTTTAAAGTGTAGAAGTAATTTTATGCAAGATCTTTTTATAAAGGAACTTGGCAGCTTTCGAGTATTATTAGGGTTTCGTGGCCGAAATATAAAACTTTTATTTTTAGTTCTGTCAACTCTTCAAATACTATTGCTAAGGATATAGCTGCATTTAAAACACTATTAAAATATAATCCATTTGGAATGATCACTAAAAATATAAAAATCAGCTGTTATCTGAAAGTGATAAATGTTATTTTAATAACTATAAATATCCAAACTGTATAAGTTTTTAGACCGTCATCCTTAACAAATTTAAAATTAAAAAGTTTTTCAACATACTAAACTTTCAAAATAGTTTCAATATTTAAATTAAAATTAAAATTAAAACAAGTTTTTCAAATACTTTAATTTTTAAGTACTGCGGAACTCTTCGTACGTTAATCCGACTCCCTGTTCGTCGCTTTTTTAATTTTATCTACATAAAATATCAGCAATTTGTATACACGACACAAATGATTTGTAAATACTTCTCGTAGAAATGATTGTTAAAGATTAGCAATTTATATACGCGTTAATATAAAACATTTAAAAAGTCGACACGTTTCCTAAAACTAAGTCATTTGCATGAAATTTGATACTAAAGTCGGTTTTTTCTTTTTAAAAGTAAAAATTAGCAATAAATACTTCTTTTTTATCAGAATGTAAACAGGCATCTTTCCCGAAGACAACAATATACGTCGTCTATAGACACCAAATCCTTCAAAAATTTTAAAAGACTCGTACTCGACGTAGAGTCTTGCAACGACCACCACCTTGTACCACCTGGTACCACCGCCTTACATATTCCTACCACAATAGCGTCAATGCGCTTTTTTATGATATGGAAGGCAAACAAGCAGACGGATTCCTAATGGTAAGAAATACACGTCGCTTATAGACACCAAAGGTGGAAATGGTGGGTTTCCTGAGGCTAGGATGGTAAGTCTTGCTTGAGTAAATTTACCGACTACCCTACCCTCCGGACCGGAACTCGATATGACATAAGTAAGGTGGTGGATCCCTACCCGGGCGAGTTGCCGCACAGCACTCTACCATGCCATCACGGTATAGTGGTCAATGGTCATGATGGAAATGACCCAGTTAACCTATGCTCGCCTCTTACGAGCTGCCTGATAGGGAGGCAGTTGGTTTATTCTACACAGAGGACCGGACCAACACGGGGAAATTGAATGTTAGTCTAATTTACAAATTCAGCTCATTAAGTAAAATTATTTAAGTTGATACTCTCTTTTTCTTCAAAGATAAAAGATAGAAAATGTTAGTCATATCAAATAAGTCAGGACATAAGTAAGAGCTTTTACTGGTTGTGTTCCGAGGTATAAATTAAAAGTTTGTAGAAATATGTCCAAACCAATCTGACAGCACTAAAAGTGTATGGTCTCATTCTTTTGCTAGGACACAGCTGAATTATCGTCACAAGACGGTAAAGCTTTTCATATGTACGTTACCGCCATCCTATGACAAACCCGCCGTGGCGGCGACACACGAAATGAGAATTTCTATTCCGCCCCAAGCGATAGCGAACTGAATACAAGGATTTCATAAAACTCTCAAATAATAACCGCAAAGATATTACAAGTGGAATTGGTTTCTAAAATTTTATGCTGGGACAATTTTTTTAAATCTATCTATATATCTAATACTTTTAAACAAGCAATTCTTGTATATAGGTATATCAGCGATTTTGAAAACGGCTCAAACGATTTTCTTGAAATTTTGTATACAGGGGTTTCGGGGGCGCCTTAATACGCAGAAACCTGGGTTCAAAACCCAGTCCAATTATTATTTTTCTTTTTTTTGAGTTCCTTCTTTTTGTGAGAAAACTGTTCCTAGAAGCCCTATAGAATCAAGAAAAACATTGTAAATTATGTCAAATACAATTCCAAAAAAAATGTGATCTACCTACTAATAAAACACCGAGCAATGCTCGGTCATCCGGGTACTGGTTATATTAATAAGGCTTACGGATAGAGGTCGTCTCTGTGGTCGAATGTAGTCGGTGTCCCACTTTCTTGGGTTTTGGTTTAAATTCCCTGGTAGGGACCCTAACATTTGCTATGAGCTTTTTGAGTTTGTTGCATAAGTACCTAGCCCAACTTAAATTTTGATGAAACAAAGTCTTACTTTTAGATAATGAAATGATGAAAATGGTCTCAAGCCACAACGTGGTTGATGTTGTGGTCCGCGATTAGGCAACAATAAAGACCTAACTAAAAACTTAAGTGACAGTATGAGCCTAAAAGTACTCCTTTTGCTTTATAAAGCAACACTCTGTTAAGTCAGTAAGTTCTCAATTAAATATTCATAGCAACTTATTATATCACAGATATCGACTTTTTTCGTCAAAAAAAACTGCCGATTTAAATACAAATTCCCTGACGTTTTTCCGAAAAACGCAATTAAGCATCAAATATGTTTATTTTATGTTTAGTTATTAATAATTATGCTTTATTTGGTTGCAGGTAACGTGACGTCCAATTTATACATCTGTTCTCTAGTATTTTGTAAGTTTTATAAGTACCTATATAGTGTAAATTCTACTATTTTATATTATTTGTTGGCGAGAAGAGATTCGACAAACCACTCACGGTCAAGTTCGATTCCTAACGGGGGCAAACGTTTGTGTCTGTATTTCTAGGTTTGGATGCTTAAAATATTGTTGTATCTGTTTGAGTATTTTTTTTGTACGGCATTAGACAGCGAATAGGCACACGGGTCTCCAGATGGTAAGAGACAACTGTGACCTATAGACACCATGTTGTAAGTGCGTCGCGGCCCATTGGTCGGGCTGTTAGACCTTATGTGCAAGTTTAGCGGCTACCCTACCCTCCGGACCGGAACACGACAATGTCATTATGGCGGCAGAAATAAGTAAGGTATGAATCCCTACCCGGGCGAGTTGCTGCACAGCACTCTACCACCAGTGAATATTTAAATAGCGATAGGCTTGGATAACTGTGTTGTTCTAGTATATCTACTGGACTTACGAGTCATAGCTATATTAGCACACATTTTGAAGCCATTTGCCATAAAATTTATAACGGTTATCTGAGTTACCTAACTCACAAAATATATTAAAATTCAATTTCGCGTAACAAAAATATAGAAAAGAAACATACGAATAGAGAACCTCCTTTTTGAAAACATAAAAAATTTCGAGCATTTTTTATTACTCATATTTTAACCATTGTCTTGTTATCATCTTATTATTAAGGAGGCACAAACATGGTGCAAAGAAACCTAAATTTAATGATTACTTTTAGAATTAGCATAGTGATAAATAAAAATGTTGAGAGACAGACATGTTTGTTGTTGATTGGTTAAATAGTGTTAAAGATCGTAAAAAGTGAAACCAGCTGTGTGGCAAATAAAAAGTGACATTGTTACACTTGTGTGCTACATCCATTGGTACATAGATATTAATAATACATCTTCGTTTTAGCCTTATCCCGTATTATATCAGATGATATCGGGATCGGCTACCTAATCTAGAGGATTCGATTAGGACACCAGTTTTTACACAAAGCGACTACCATCTGACCTCTGCAACCCACCTTCTGGGTTAACTAGACCTATTCCTAGATTAGGTCGAATTCAATGAATCCGGATTTTTCTCATGATGTTTTCCGAAATTTCGTCCGTTCCTCGTGAATGTGCAAACGTAACTGTTCGATTTTATTATAAATAGAGATATTTATTTGTGTGTCCATTACGGACAATGACCTTTCGCTTTAGCTGAGTCACGGATCAAGGACGATAAACTTACATCGCCTTTTAAGTATGTATTGATAGTCACTAATATTATTTGTAATCGTAGAACATATGATGTGCGCGCGATTATGATCCTTATTATGATAACTTATCAAATGTTGTCAATCATATTTGTGTGAGATATTTTTTACTTTGGAAAGCAAAGTCGCTCTTATTTTGCGAATGGTCATGTCGTGATTACCGAAGGTTGTTAGAAAGGACTAAACATTTGGACTTCTTCATATCTCAATCATCCCATTTATGCTGGAACCTAATAGTTTTTTTTATCATTAGAGGGTACGCATCACATCAATGCGTATTCGGTGTCTTACTATGAAACACGAAATCCCGGGTTCAATTCCCGGGTAAAGCAATTTTTTATTACACATTTCTAAAATGAAATTCTAAAATAAAATACTATTTTGGTATATGTTCCTTGTAAACATACATATGCATTTAGTAAAACGCAGTTAATTTAATATTACATACATATACTGAAATTTTATTTATTTGTATAAATAGCCAGTAATTTCCATCCATCCGCTGCAATCTCACCTGATATTGATTGACGATGGAGACGAAGATAGAACATGCTTTCCTAGAATAGTAGATTTAATCTAGCCTTAAAGATAGCTAAGTTATATTGTTTCTGGTAACCTACAAGTACATTATTTTCACCGAGATTATCACACCCGTCAGAGTATTTCGTTTCTACAATTCCGCACCACATATGTGTGTAACTTTACGCCTTTGTCCTAGTTTCAACAAAGACAATGTGCTTCGCGTCACGATTCTGAGCCAAAATCCGACAGTCATTCAAACATTTCCTTTCTTTCATGGGATGCGACCGTACATATGCTTGGGAGAGAAATAAATGGTGTTTTTTCTTCCAGCAGCTAACAAACTGATGACTTTCCTCTTAAGATTACGTCGTTTAGGGACATCTCATGTAATCACGCTTGAAATCTTAGGCTAACCTCGTAAGCCTCTTTTATAAATTTAATGAAAATGTGTGTAATAAGTGAAATGCTACCAAATGGTGGTATGGTTTACCATAATATCGTCGTTGCAAATTGAAGACCTCTTATGTGTAAAAAAAATCGATAAAAACCATCTACTGAAAGAATCTACGTTAATTATTCTTACTATAATTTTTCAATTTAATCAAAAATAGCAACGTAAAAAGTAATAAATAATGATGCTGATTCCTATATTTTTTGTTTTAATTTCTTTCATTACATTTTTTCAATAGATAATTATTATCGATTTTCTCCTAAAATATATTTTTACTCATAAGAGGTCTTAAAGTTGCAACGACGATACGACGACGACGATATGGAGTTTATCATATACCATAAACAATTTATAGGTTGTCATAACGGCAGAAATAAATAAAAAATAAGATATGTTGTTACTCCCATATTCCAAAAAGTGTAGGTAGAGAGAGAGAGAGCACACACAATTAACCAACGATATTAGGTTCCATGTTGTGACAGGTGGCAAGTCCGTCGCCATATCGAGCACAAATCTCGGGTTCCCTCGAAATGATTTCCTTCAGCGTAAAAGCACTCAGAAAATGTATTTAAGTTAAAAACTCATTAGTACATGGCGGGACTCGAACCTTGACTGCCGAAATGGTAGTCCAAAGCGCATGAACACTATACCATCGAAGCTCTTAAATAAATAGGAAAGAAGTGAGTTGTTGCAAGCAATTATAGAGCCTATATTCTTGACCATACTACGTTTTGGTTAAGAGGATTAAAAATACCTCCTTTTTCAAATTTAAAAATAAAAAGTGACCAGTATCATTCTCTGGACTATAAAATATCTTCTAACCATTAAGTTTTATCAAAAACCGCGCAGAACGAAGAAGTAAAATAGCCGGATAAAATTAATCTCTGTACATTTAATATTGATTATTCCAAACATATATCAGAATCGTACAAGAATCCAGATTGCCATCACTTGTGTTATCCACACAAGCATATGATTATACTGATACGTCATAATGCAGCGAGGACAGGCCCGTGATAGAAAGCGCAGGGCCAGTCACGACGTGCCTCGGGAAAATCGCACAATAAATTGCAAAGATAATTGCATACAATCGGGTGAACTGTGACATCATTAATTGCTTTTGTAATATTAGAGCCAGAGAAGCGGGGAAGCTAATGACGTGCTCCGAATGGTCAATTTGTGAGAGAACATGGGCACTTTCTTGTGGTTTCTAGGTTTGTGTCAAGATTTATGGCGCTTTGGTTTCAATATGTGGTTTCAACCTTGGTCGGCCTTACAGTCTCGGTGGCCTAATGGTACGAGCTTCGAGTAGTCCAAATTCAACCCCACGATGTACAAATGGGTTTTTCTAACTTTAGTATATTTATGAGTGTTCTTACGAAAAATAAAAACATGAGGAGACCCATTTATGCCCAATATGGCGACGCACTTGCTACCTGTTACGTCATAGGATCTAATATCATCGGCTAAGCACGGGTGCATATGTACCTATACCTACCCTTTAGGGGATATTGGCGTTACGATATATATATAGATATTAGGTTAATGCCAATGCCTTTTTCAGACTTCTATTCTTAGAGGAAATACGACTTCGTGTATTCGAATGTTAATGTGCGACCGAGTGGACTCGGTGTCCGACCTTGACCCGGGTTCGATTCCCGAATAAGATATTGAGAATAAATTAAACATTTCTATAATTTAAACGCTGTAAAACTGCAAAAAAAATGTGACTTTAATTTGATTAATGTGATGTCTTCGAATTATCATGTTTGTTTTTGTTGATTTTTTAAAAGTTCTAAGCTAGTTGCTATATAGCCATACATAAAGCTAGTTACGGAATATTGAATCTTCCACTTACTGATCACCGGGGTAATTTGTTCTTAAAATTTTTCAGTAACCTTGCTTGAGATTGAATCTGTGCCCAACATGGCTTTACTTGCCACCTTTTACCATGTGACCTAATATCGTCGACTGATCATGTTTGCATATGTACCTCTGCCTACCTTTACGGGGGCATGGGCGTGAATATATTTTATTTGTAGTCCACATAATATCAACAATGTTGCGTGGACCATACCATTACCCGATGTGCCGCGGGGTATGCTAAAGGTTAACTTTGAAAGTTAGTTCCGTCGGACGTGTGATTTTATTTTGTGCAATCAAACACTAAGTGCCACTGCAATGTTTTGTCTGTATATTAATGAAGAGAAAACCTTGTAGCCATTTTTAAGCACATTAAGTTTATGGAGGAGTGTGGGATTTAGAATACTTCGATAAAATTAATGGGGATTGGGTATTTTATTAAGAGGCCGTGGTCTAGTTGTCAGAGATTCGGACTTTTATACCAGTACTTCAAGTTCGAACATCGTTACATACAAATGAGTTTTTCCATTTCAAATACATTTTCTGAATGCTCTTATAATGAGGGAAACATTGTAAAGGTTCTCAAGTTTATATAATTTATAATATACACTTTTTTCTTCACAACACATGTTCTATTCCACAATGTTTTTTTTATTCCTTTTTTTTATTTTAGCCAACCGGTTTCACTTTTTACAGCATTATCAGGGTTTGTAAAAGTAAAGACAAATAAATTGCATATAAAAATGATAACACCTAAGCATCACAAGCTAAATGTCAACATTACTTTAATATAAGTAAAATTATTGGCATCAGTGCGGGTGCAATTAAATGAAACTGTTGATTTTAATATAGCTTATAAACTAAAATAAATAAATAAATATGCTTGAACAAATTACGCAAATTGATCTAACCTCAAAGTGAGCAAAATATATGCCTGTGTCAATAATACCTACTTATACTTAAAAATACTAACGAGATAGCAGAATAAATGTTACAAGCATCCAGACCCGAAAATATAGATATCTATATTCATTACACAAATACCTGTCCTCACCGAGAATCAAACCCGAGTCTCGCCGTTAGGTCGATGGCGTTAAGCCACCCCATCAACCAACGAGGCGGTCAATAGTAGATAGGATTCAGACGCATGTACCTATAACAGAATTTATCACAACGGCCATAAATCATTATGTACAAACCTTTCATATTTCATGCATGCAGGATACAAAAACCGTCCTATGCCATCGGTGGGTAATGGGCAATAACTCACGACGCGCCTCCCACAGCCCGCATCGTACCAGGGTGGCCTTTTTGATTGTAAATTACATTTTGTATTTTGAAAATATTGTACCTTCTATATGGTTTTTTAGTCTATGATTTTTTAACCTTTGCCTTTTAGTCTATGCTTTCTTTAGTCTACGGTTTTGTAATCTATGGCTTTATAGTCTATGACTAGTATATGGCTTAACTTAGTGAAAAATTGGATTTTTTATTTAATTACCACATACTTCACAAAAACACTATTATGACGAGGAGAATTATCTATATTATCTATTCTTATCGGTGGAATCTCATCAAAATGGTTTCAGTATTTTTAGAGAGTTTAACAAACAGACTGACAATTATCAATTTTGTTATAATGATTGTTCATACCGACTGCGATAAACTAAAATCAGCATGTTGTAGAAAGATGTTGACAACATTCAAAAACTATCACAAAAACAGAGATTCAAAAAAAGTAATCCATACTAAACTAATCTCAAAGGTTGAAGCTACACCTATTCTAGTCTATTTGAATCGGTTATACCTAAAATAATGTAGCTACGTATTTAAAATTGCTAATAGATTAATAACATCGTCACCTGATATCCCCGAAACTCTGTCTACCCCGGTTAAGTTTAGCCGATAATATTAGGTCCTATGATGTGACATGTGGCAAGTCCGTCGCAATATCGTGGATAAATCCAATCTAAAAAACGTTATATTTTTTTCAGATAAATTAAATATAAAATTACATTTAATTCCAGAACTACTGTAATGATGTCTCTCGTATCATATACATGATTATAACTGTTGAAATATCGTAAAAATATATCGAAATAATAAACATACAAATCGCGCAGCACCAAGTTATGTTCACCGTATGTAAAAACAATGGATAGTTTATTCAACCTGATCCTCACGTGTGCATTGCTAATTGTTTTAAAGTCTTAAGTGCTGATGCCTTGAATGACGTCGCTAATTGTTTAACCCGCCTGAAATTCCCAAGGGGCTGTCAAAGCTACCCTCCTGTTTAAACTTGACGCGTGACGTTTTGTCCGTGATAATTACTATAATTGGTTCAGTTTCTTGATAACTGTCTGCGAAAATGTCTACTTAGCACCATTTTATATTTTTTATTAGGGTATTATAAATTTTGCGTAGAATCATAAGGTTTAAGCTGTTAAATCAATTTGATTGCTAAATCTGATTTGTAAACTGCTATAACTATTGAACTTCTAAATATTGAACGATATCTGTTGTGAAAGGCGCATCGTTTTGTTGTCACTAAGACTAAGATTAAGTAATAGATATTTTTCTAACTTTGACACAACTTCTTTTATTACCGTTCTCGATATACCGTTGGGACTTGCCACTGTCGTGTTCAGTACTGGAGGGTAAGGTAGCTAGTAAATTTACTCACGCCCAAAGGCAATTAGTTTTTCTTGGCAATAGTAAATGCGTTTGCTTATTTTGCCTTCTAATTCCATAAAAAATATATTTGTAAGAAATAATGTCATCCCTTTTTATCATTAGCGTATATAGAACGTGTTTGGTTTGAAGCAAGTTTTAAGTCTCACAAATGCTTGTTATGAACTTATATGATATTAATTAATGTCATCCAAAACATCCAACCATCGTGTTAAAGTTTTGCCAATGCGGGACCGCAAAATTTGGCTTGCACTGTCAAGAAGGTTATGTGATGTCATATAGCCAAGTTTTTTACTCTACGCATCCTAACCTGCTCGACCTAATTTCACAAATAAAGTACTTTACTAAAAATACGCCTACACTTTTATTTGTCGAGTATACTCCAAAACCAAGTTATGAGGTATCAAAAAACTATGAAATAGAAGTTTACATAGTATTATTGCATTTACACTTTGCTCATCTTGGCGGAGCACTCTCATGCCTTCGGATATTGAAATACTTCTGTAGTTTTGTATTTGTAAATGTATAAATTAATTTATCAAACCGATGCATTTTAAATCGGAATGTATACATTACACGCAATGCCAGATTTAGTTTTTAGGGTTCCCTACCTAAAGAGTAAAAACGGGCTCACCAATCACCTCTCTCTGTCACCAGACTACATCACAGGCACTGTGATAGCTTGATATTTCACAGATGATATATTTCTGTTGCCTCTATAATAACACATACTAAAATACATATTAAAGTAATTATTTAGAGATGCTCCCATACAACGGAACGTGATTTTTTGCCGGTTTTCGGTTCAAAGAATTAATTTCTCAAAAAAAATATACAAATTATTCACTTATACAGAGAAATTTATAACTATGTTATAGGTACATAGTGTAATTACTTTATTTAATTTTGGCATGGTGCCTATCGGATTGTAATATATATTTTGTTGGCCGAGTGGCTAGCGTACACGCCTGACCGCATCGACTAACTGCAAGGCTCGGGTTCGATTCTCGACGGGGACAGGCAATTGTGTGATGAACATGGATGTTTGTATTTCCGTGTATGGGTGTTTATTAAATGTATCTTGGTATTTATTTAAGTATTTTTATGTATTTGTATCGTTGTCTAACACCAATAACACAAGCATATAATTTACTTACTTTGGGGTTAGATCAATTAGTGTAATTTGTCCAGTAATATTTATTTATTGATACGGAACTCTTCGTGCGCGAGTCCGACTTGCACTTGACCAGTTTTTATTACATTTACATTTCAAATGTGACAGCAAAATACATTAACACTAAGAATTTCACGAAAATTTATAACGTTTCAGCGAATCAAGCGCATAATTAAAGTAACAAGTAATACCGGCGTGAGTGACATTTTGGACGTACACAAATGATTGATGAGAAGTACAGTCTACACGCTAAGTTTGTTTTGTAAATTTATACGTTGTGTAAAATCGCAAGAGATATGTATCTGTGTAGATCTATATCTGTGTGGATGTGTGTAATGTGTATTAAACATATTTTTGAACAAAAGATCGGGATAGACAACTAAGACGTTTTAATGTTACTACGCTACAATGTAGAATTTATTTTTCTGTTGCCACAATAAAAACTAATTCTAATAAATTTAACAAAGCTCCTATAAAACATTTTTTTTGTTGCTAATTTGTTTCCAATATTACTTATATGCCTAGCTCCCTCCACAGTCATACAAAGACGCCATAATGATACTGATGACGCCACGGATAATACGCGACCAATTTAGTCGAATCTTAACCTAGGAAGGCCTCCACCACTCGGCCGTACCTACAGCGATAAGTACCTACAAAATTTCATGGCGCCGTCGCCACTCTAGTTCCATAGTTATCGCG
>DVZL01001349.1:0-18090 GCA_018236625.1 Lasaia peninsularis
ATCCACATTGACGACGCACTATTAACATCTCATTTTTTATTTTGCCTTTTCTATGCAACATTAAAGAGGTCGATCCCAAGAAATGTTGGCTAGATGTCATGGAATAAGTGTGTTACCGCTAAATTGAGATTGACAAACACTGAGCTTAATAAAGACCGGAGACTAAGCGGATCATGGGACCCATGTTCGAATTTCGAGCGACCTGTCTGAACTATTATTAGATTGCAGCGAGCGATGTGGTCGTCACATCTTTACACAATCAAAGTATTAATTTATCACTTCAGCTTAGTGGTCTAAAAATCAAACCTAAGATACTATTTGTAACGGTAAAACTTAATCGCATCGATAACTGAACAGTTTTAATTTTTAATCCGTAACGTTACAAACATGGTTCAACTTCTATTACTGTGGCATTAGTAGATTTGATCTTGTAATTAAAAACTAAATAATTTAAAAAACCAAACCTATTGAATATTGATTCCGTAGGTTTTTTTTTCAAATAGAGAAGAACTACTCGTATAAATATAAAAATCAATACGACTTTTCGTTGTAATTTTAAGTAGATGGTTTATGTGAAGTTTTCACATCGGTAGAGCGGTTTTTCATTAATCACATTATATATATATATGATGAACGTATATATATATACGTTCATCACACAAATGTCCGTCCCCGTCGGGAATCGAACCCGAGCCTTGCGGTAAGCCGATGCGGTTAGGCGTGTACGGTAGCCACTCGGCCAACGAGGCGGTCAATCATATAATTTGTAAAGCGTCACGTTTATCAGGCTTTATTGCCAGACAAATGAAATTATTTAAAGATTCTTGGCTAACTAGCTATTATTGTGTATCTATTGTTCGAGGAATTTTAGAATATAACAGTGTAATTTGGAACCCAGGATATCAAGTTCATAGTGACCGTATCGAGCGTGTGCAAAAATGATTTATATGTTATTTGACATATTATATTATAATAATAATTGTTGTAAATCAGTTATGTCTTACAAACAACATTTGAATCATTTCAAAATGGAATTTTTATATATCCGAAGAAAAATAGCAGACCGTGTATTTTTTTACAAAATGTTGTATAACTATTGACTCTGCTATCTTTTTGAACATATATGTTTTCGAATTCCTAGACCTTTATATTTTTATATTTACCGGACACAAAAACGTATTTGGGACAGCATTCGCTGATATATCGTATGTTATCAACTATTAGTGATTGCGAAAAAAGTATTGACATCTTTAGTGGTTCTCTGCCCTGTGTAAAGTGTTAAACATTTTTTTTCTTTTCACCTGACAATAGTAAAAGTTTGTTATATTTGTCAGAATCTGTAGCTGTAAGCAAAATATTCACTGTATTTTTTTACTTCTCAAAATGCATGCTGTGTTTACGTCCAGAAGAGGACAGCTTGTTACATGTTTTTGTTTGTCACAAGTGTATTATTTGAGATGTTTTAGCTGTTTCTCAGCTTTGTAGACCTAATAAAAAAAATTAAGCTCAGTAGAAGAAAGGAAGAGATTCTCAAGTCGTCGGAATCTTTTTTTAAGTATGTTCACCGATTTTTCGAAGACACCTGAATCGATTTGGATAATTCATTTTTGTTTGAAAGGGATACCTCACAGGTGGTCACATGGTCGACCATGTCAAGGTCTTATGATGAGGTCCTGGAGCTTTTGTTTTGTAACATCTTTTAACACACATAATATTCGGCAAATAAATATTTTTCATGCGTAGAGAATACAATTTGTATTTGATCATAATAACTAGAAAGAGTGTTTTGCAGCAACTTGCTTGGACCGGTAAACACATGACACATGGCTGTCGGCCGATAGACTGGTGTATTTACCATTAACATATATCTATAGACGACTGTTGTCTCTTACCTTCAGCCGCTTGTTCACCAACAAATTAACTCGCAAACCGTTAGAATGCATCTGCAAATCCAGTTTTTCGCATACGCTTCCTATCCTTCCAACTAAGCTATATAGGAAGTTTAAAACTAGATTTATCGATGTCTCTCAATTCCATTAAAGGTTTTATATTTTTTAGTATCTTATATCATGGATACATGAAGTTGATATTCAGTTTTTATATTGCTGTAGGCACTATCATCCTTGTGTTTTTGCATGCTGTAAAAATACTTTTAGCTCTCCCGGAAAACTTTGTACCCCTCGAGCGCTGTCATGTCAATTTCATATTTTTTCAATGTTTTTTTTCACTGGGTCACTTTCAACATGACCACTTGTGATAGAGTACTGTGCGGCAACTCGTCCGGGAAGGGATCCAAGGCCTTACCTTTCCCTGCTGCCATAATCACATCATGTTCCGATTCGGAGAGTAGGGTAGCCGGTAGACTTGACCACAGGACGACTACGCACATACATCTTCCATAGGCCACACTGGTCTCTCACCATTAGCAGAGCCATGTGCTTTTCACTTGTATACCTTAAAAATCAACTTTTCTAAATCTAGTTACAAAAAGCTTTCAGATACTATTATACTTTAAAAGGAACAATTTAAGTAAAAGTTCGAATATTATTTCCTCTTTTCAATTTACGAGATTCCTCCGAGATCTTCGTATTCGCAGTAGCTGGTAAAAACTCTTGCGCATTAGGCAACGTGCAATAAGTGGAACATACTATTACCACGTTTAATTTCCTACCATCAGGAGATCTATCTTATATACTCCAAGTCCAGGATAAGAGTTTCATCAGTTACGATGAAGATCTAAACGATTTCGAAATTTCCGAGTCCCAGCCCCCTGGATGGTTCACGCGCTAGTGACGACGCGGGCGTGGCGGAAGCAGGCCGGAACCTCGCGTCATTTGTTCCAGTTACCAGCAGGGATTCCACTCTCATTCGAAATATTTACTCTACTACAAATCAGGATTATTTTATATTTGCATGAATATACTAATTCTTGGGAATGGAATTCACACAAAGAAACACTATTCCTGCTATAAAGCCTAACCAGAACTATAAAAAAACCAGGCCTTCTGAGTAGAATAGACCAACTGCCTTCCTGTCAGGCACCTTGTAAGAGGCGAGCATAGGTAAACTGGGCCACTCTCAATAAGACCACAGGTGGTAAAATACTGTTGAGCATCGTGCCCGGTTAGGGGATCCATCGCCTTACCTATTCCTGTCAAAATGACATTGTCGGGTTCCGATCCGGAGGGTAAGGTAGCCGGTACGAGTGGTGCTACGAGTATGGTGTCCATAGGCCTCAGTTTCTCTTGCCATCAGGAGACCCGTGTGCCTATTCGCTGTCTTATCTCATAAAAAAATAAGGTGCTTGAATTAGTATGAAGATCCAGATCGGAACACGACTCGTGAGCACTGATTTACAATATATTTTGTTAGTAAAACCCGCGCACCGCGTCGGTCAGTTTAGAACAAACCACAAAATGTCCAAATGTCATTAAATAAAACGCTCACTAACGGTACGCAGATTTCGTTCCGTTAGCACTGCGACGTTACTTTGGAGGATTTTATGTCTTATTAATTTAGTTAACTATCGTTTGTTTCAATTTGGAACATAACAAATGCTAGTAGTAGTTACTGGTTTGCCAGATCATCAAACTGACTACTGAGGCACCTCTCATTGGTTTGTTTAACGTAATCCAGCCTCGATGTCTCGAAATGTCATCAAAGAAATCACTTCCTAACGGTACGCAGTCTAGACTGCGGATGTTGATTAGTAATCAGTGTAACGTTCCGTTATCAAGTGATGTTTCTTTGCCAGATTTTGTCTCTCGTCAAATTTAATTATAGTTTGTTCGCGTTAAAAAATAGTGATATCACCAAACCAGATACGGCTCGAATGAAAACATATTATTTTGTGTGATTCAGTCGAAAACCACTGCCACTTAATGGATGTGATTCCTTTTTTTTTCTGTGCGTCTAAGTTTTATTTAAATTGTGAAATTTTGATTATGAATAAATTTTCTCAGATTATCACACACCATCGACATGGTACTTGATTTGCTCACGTTTATTTCTAGCCTTTACAAAATCTGTTACATTTTTTTATACTACAAAAGTTAGCTAAGATTTAAGGTAACCATGAGAACTTATCCAGAGTCGAAAGTTAAAACCAAAAATGAAACGTAGCTTTCACAATTAAGAATACATTTTTACCTCACACCGTAAAAATATTTGGAATTGTAGACACATTCGAGTTATTTAGCTATTTTTTGTCAGCTGATTTTGCTCATTTCCATCTATTTTAAAAGTCGTACATGTGCTTACACCAAGCCTCATGTAATGTAGGCAGAGAGTATCGAGTGTCTAGTGTCATTAACTAAAACGAAATGAAAAAGTATATTTTATATCGCGCTTATTCGGTGCATTCCAACATAATAAATATAAAATCGTGTAAACGTCAAAGTTGACAAGATTATGTTACGCGAATCGGACGGACGGTTGTTAGTTACCAGCGTAACGTCCCGTTGTCTGCCAACGCTACAAAAGTGACGTTTCATCTCTTGTGAGGTGTACTTGTCTCCTAGTTTTTTCTTATTTGTATAAGCAGCTTTGGTTAACTTTCTTTTACCCACCGATGCGTGGAAGTCAGAAAAACTATGTTGAAACTATCACTACGACAAATTTCACCAATTAGGCCTCTAGCAAAAAAATATATTATTTTATAAAACTTACAAGCTAGTAAAATACATAAGACTTGTATGCACCACAAATGTTATTGGCCCCACGCTTTATCGCCGGAATCTTGGGCCACGTTCGCGGGTTGACTGTCTTAAGTTTCATACGGAATACATCAATAACGAACATTGGCGTAATAGTGGCAGGAATAGGATAAAAACTAGTAGGAAAGAGTACCTAATTATATATGGAAAATGTTGCTAAATATGAGTTTATTATATGATAATAATACCATAATTATAATTATCAATATAATTTGAATATCAATATACCTAATTTGAATAAAAATAACCGAATAAGGGATTTTCACTTAAAGTCTAAATAAAACTACACTTTTCTACAAACCAATAAATGATTTTTTTACATAGAGTGTGTTGAAATCAAATTTTAACAACTAAGGTTATCTATAACTATAAAATGTATTTATTTATGATTAGTTAGTGAATAAAATGTTTCAAATCCAAAATTTGCACTTGCACTTTTGAATTATTAAAACAGGACAAGTTAAGTTTGACCAACGCTCTGTAGTATTTGTAACATAGTGAGCATTTTATACTTATATGTAGACATAAATATGTTAAGTAATCAAAATTAGCACATAAATAGCCTAATTCATGAGATTAGTATGGTAATGAAGGTACCGAAGAGCCTAATGTATTATTATAATATACGATTAATATTAATTGGATTTGTTAACTGACAATACATCATATAGATTAGAAGGAAAGATAGCAATATATTTTCGTACGCTGGAAGAAACCAAACTAAACACGGCTTGTTTACTGTATAATAAATCGTGGCATTAATATTATTATTATGAACCTAGTGATATTTATTTGTAAAAGACAAAATTAATGGCTACTCTTAATCGCCATCCAAAATTTTTTTTATTAATTTTTAATACTGAGATCCACCGACTTACATATATTCCTGTCGCCTTTACGAGTATGTCGTGTTCCGGCCCGGAGGGTATGGTAGCCGGTAGACTTGCACAACAGGTTTAACAGCCCGATCACTAGATAGCGACGCACCTACAACATCTATCATCCCCCGCGTAATTGTTCGCTGTCTTATACCATAAAAATTAAAAACTTTATCTATCGTGCAACCAAAAAAAATCAAGTATAAATCACATACGACTAATCAATTTCCTGTATACATTTAAAAATGTTTTCCCTTGGCACGCCATAACTTGAGAATGAATTTACTATTGGTAAATTCATTCATCATAATAAACTTTCATAAACTAACGACATTTTACTATGCATTTGAGAATTCGCGCGCCAAAAGGTTCGTCTATCAGCTGTATCGTTCTAGAAGCATTTATCCAAAAAATTAATTAATTAAATTAAAATAAAATGTTGTATATATGACAGTTTAACGCGGGCAAATCCACGGGAAACAGTTTGTCATTCCATTGATGTTATCAAAGCCACGCTTCATCCGCTTGTGGTTTGAGAATTTCTTAAACCGTAGAATCACCATAACCGCAAGGTAGATATTTTATGATAAGATTTAGCATAACTACGTTTTATTACTAGCGCTATTGTTAAAATAAGTTAGGGTTAACCGCCTTCAAGTAACGTAGTATTCAAGTGAACGTTTCACATGACTCCACGGAATGTATTCTTCAAGAGTTTACGAAATAGGAAGTTCACAAACGTTCTGTATTCCTACGAGCACTCGACGTCATTTCACGCACTTGTCCTTTCTGACGCCCTTCTCCTGTGAACTCTGTATGTAGAAAAATGTAGTCTATGCAAGTATTATATGTTGTCTATTTAAAAATGCACAAAACTGTTAATATATTAAAAACGTTTTATAATTTGAGGGTAGCAAAAAATTATCTTTTGCTTAATATTTTTAACGTTTCAACATAAGTCAAATATGATCAGAAATAGCGTTAACATAAGTAAAATGTGACTTCGATGAGGCCGACGCTATGGGAATTGCTAAACTAAGTATCGACTCGAGTCACTCATCTAGTACAATAAACTATTAGCCGCTCCCATCCTGGGTACCTCGTACCCAATTTTTATTGGTACGTTAAAGCCAAACCTTGCATTGTTCTATAAGATAAATGTGCGTAGTCTTAGATTCCGGCTATAGAATTCACAATAATGCCTTTTAATCTTTGTCTTTCGTCCAACACTTTGAATACCTCTAGCGTGAGTTTTATCGATTGACGACCAAACGAAAAATCAGCAGCTTTTTTAGAATCTGCTGGCACACAATCAAGGCCTGCACTGAACGCTATCCCTGGACAAGTCTAGTCCCAAACTAAACAAATTTCACTTGTGTTTTATGCATATAAATAACAAACATTACATAAATACCTGACTCGAAGTTCGCGTTAAGTCGGTCGGCGGGAACAGGTGGTGAGAATGTACTATCAATCTGAATTGGCAACTTCGTAGTGCGTTTAATAAATTAGTCTTATCACCATGGAAAGCGTGTCCGTGAGCTATATACACCACATATTAAAGGTGCGTTATTGTATTCTGGGAGGGGTAGACACGGTCACTATGGCCGGAACAATAGTATATAGATCAACATGGGAATGTAGTGAATGAATCGCGATTTTTATATAATATTCATTCTAAAACAGACAAAGGTTAAAAAAACTGATTTCACGTAACTTTGCCATAATATGCTAATAGCATTTACCTTCATTTACCTACTTACATGCACATATTAAAAAGATGATACGTCCAAATGTGATAGTTACAACATAAAACAGTATAGATAACCAAAACAGACATGTCTGCCGCATAATAAAAGCTACATTTCAATACCACTACGTAGAAATGTATGTTTATATTATAACACATGCTGGAATGTAATTATGTTCATAATAACACAATGTAATTTTTATTACTCACGATTCTGAATTACTGCCCGTTGTGTAATTACTTGGAACATACCTGAAATAATAATTATTAAAATGAATTTTAAATAGTTTTTAGATAATTTTGACAGCTGTTTTCCTAAAGGCAAATTAAGAGAACCGCAATTGTCACATTTATGGTATGAAATGTAATCAACATTAGGAAATTAGTAGGAAAACTTTCTTACAAAAGAGCGTCCTTGGCGAAATTGGGAATGGTCCTGGCTTTGATATACGCAATTTGGGACGCGGACGAAGTTGTCACAAATAATATAAATCAGAAAGTTCGTTTACTTGTTTTCTTTTCAAATCTATAACAAATCCTATAAAAATCTCGTCATTTTTTTATCATGATCGTAATAATGGAATAAAACAAGTCAATGTTTCTGTATCATCCGATGTATTTAAACGTGATGAAATTTGCTCTTTCTTAACGAAACTTAGACGTGGAATAATATTTAACGTGTCACGGTATCATTCCCACACCAGTTTACGAGCAAACTGTTAGAGAACAGAAAATCTTTCTCTATCTTAATAACGAAGTCAATCATACTGTCTTCTTAGTAACAATGACATCTAGCATTAAGTCCACTTTTGTCCACTATTATGCATAAATAAAAAAATCAAAAAAATGAATTAAATCAATAAATTAATATCGTCACGTCCATATCAATGAACGGTAGGCAGAGGCAAATATGCACCGACGATACGATTAGCCGACGATATAAGGCCCCATAATGTGACATGTGGCAAGTCCGTCGCCATATTGGTCGCCATATTCACGTGTTTCCTCACGATTTTTCCTCCACCGTAACAACACTCAAATGTACTTAAGTAAGAAAATTTCATGGTACATGGGTTCGAACCTGGACTATCGAAATGTCCGAATAAATATAATAACCGGCAATAATATTTGTATGTTTAAATATGATTATTTAGTGTTGACTATAAACACGAAATAATAATCTAATCGAGATATCGTTTAAGTGAACAGATTATATTCTTAAAGTCAAGGTAATAATTTGAGACAAATGGATCATTATAACTAAATTGTATAATAGATTAATTGGTCTTCAATTTAACATTTTTAATTAAATAACAACTGTTATTAAGATTTTACTGTTTTTTACCAAGTGGTAAAGTTTTGCGACGATTATCCCGCCGCCACAATACCAGTGCTTACCCAGTAACTCATTACCAACGCTAGCGTCTACACGAAGCTCGTATTTCTTACCATTCACCTACCATTCATAACCTGTGTTTATGTCATGTTTTTGTCTCTTACATGCTTAACATCACACGTTTAACAAAAAAAGAGGTTAAAAATAAAAAAAACAATAGTACTCTAGACCACGTAATGAATGATGATTTTCAGTGTGCGCCCTTGTAGATGTAGGTATGTAATTTGATTATGTGATACCAGTTAGGAGGTTGCTGAGCTACTGCTCAAGATCAAGGTCATAAAATAGCTAAGCACCAGTAATATCTGTGGTGTTACCATCAGCAGACACGCCTACTCATTACCTATCCCATCCCACGCACGAAGGGTTCCGAAGGCAAAAAAATAACGTTTGTTGTATAGGAGCACCTGTAATATATGAATTTTGTTGCCTTTAGTATTTGTCGTTATAGCTGCAACAGAAATATACATTACCTATGAACATTTAAATTATCTAGCTATCAAGATTCATGAAATACAGGCTGGTGACAGATGCTTAGTAAGAGTGGAGTCTTAGTAAGAGTGTGGCGTTTTCACTCTGTGGGTACGGAACCCTATTAAAGTACAGACCAGAAAAATAATTACGAAACAATATGTATCCAAAAAGAAAGGGGAGCGAATTACTGTCTACACGTTGTATGGGTTGTCGTAAATTATCAAATGAAATGTAGGACCTGATATTATGCGGGCGAGATCAATGTGCTGTCTAAATATATGTTTCCTAATCTTATAGCTAATAATCAGCTGTCGCAGACTTAGGGGACTGTCCGCAGATAGACGAATTAAATAGATAAAATCCTATTTTCAGATCTACCAAGTGTACATATAAAATTTCATGAAAATCGGTTTAGCCGTATCGTATTTTTTAATTGCTAAATATCATAATAACGTCATCTGTTTTAATTATGTTTTTCGTATCAACTTTAAAAACATTTATACATTGATTTTAAAATGAAGCTGATAATTCCTAAGAGTTCCTTAGAGTGTTGTAGAGATCGGGCTCGTGGAACATATAATATTATTATGAGCTTGACGAAGGTGCTTGATCGAAATCGATATACCAGATCGCAGTCCTCTGGGTTTGCTTGATTTCAATGTCATCGTAATACTATAGCCGGAAGACTTGCACATTAGGCCTAAAACCCCGGACCAGATGGCGATCTCTTACCATCATGAGAGCCGTTTTTTTGTTCGCTGTCTTATCCCAAAAAAAACGCGAAACAACACTTCTTTAAAGATCACCTTAAAAGAGATACTAACATAATTTAAAATGCCTTAAAATAAAAGTATGGTGGCATTTTTTTATTAGTATTTACAAAAAAAATCAAGTTGAAAGCTTGTAAAATAACATCACTCTTATGTTTGAAAAAACTTTCGTTTATTTATATTATTACGTCTATAATAGTCTTAATTAAAAATGGCTGTCGATTTTAATGAAGTTAAGCATAGATCAAAGATAAAAATATATCAATCCTTAGACTACTATAATCTATCATATGAATCTAATATTTTTAAATGAATAATTGTAGTTTATATATTTATTTATACCGGCGATTTCGGAAATAGCTCTAACGATTTCGCTGAAATTTTGTACCTAGTAGTTTTAGGGGATAAAATATTGATATAGATACGTCTAGGTCTTATGAAATTGCGGAACACGACATCTATTCAACTCTCTCGGTAACATTTCATGTAAAATAGATTTCGTAGATTCACCGTCAGATGGCAATTTTGGCTAAAAGGACTACCGAGTGATGCTCGATCGCCCGGTACGAGTGTCTATAGGCGACGGTGGCCTGACCATCCGGACATTCGCCCGTTGCGTAGGTTAGGTTTAAAAGACTTTTCAACTGACTTTTCAAAATTGCACAAGTAAAAATAGATATTTCTTACTTAACTTTAAAATAAAGAATTATAGACACGCGGATGAAGCCGCATGCTTTAACTAGTAATTAATTTTTAATATCTCCAAACAATTGTCTTTCTAGACCGTGACTAAAATACCATTCGCGAATCAGTGATTCATAGCAGTGAAGTTAGCCGATTACGTCTCCACGGTACAGAGAAACTGATATCATCTCGCTTGCACTTGCCGAGCGCAGGTAGCCTTGTCACTTTCTACCGCATCTATGCAGAGCACCCACGCTGGTGACATGTGCTAATCAAATTACTTTAGTTATTTACGTCATTTGTAAATATATTGCTCTTAGATAATGCCGGTGATTGTTAATGAATCTGTTGCATTGGACTTAGTGATTTTTTAACCGACTTTAAAAAGGAGGAGGTTAATTGGTCGGTTACAAAATTTCATTTTGATGATCCTTATAAAGTACTAGCTTTAAGCCCGCGGCTTCGCCCTTGTGAATTATTTTTATAACGTAGATAACGTTCAAAGAGCAGAAGTTTTTCCGACTTAACTATAATACTTATTGTCTCTTTTTAAAGTAGTCGGTTAAAAAGTAGCCTACATGTTATTATCATGTATTAACTAATGTTTCATCCAAACCCGTCCGGTTTCGTAAGAGAGTGATAAACATCCATCCATCCATACTTGCAGACTTCCGCATTTATAACAGTAGGATGACAGTTCATACTTTAGATTGTTTGTAATTTTAGATTAAGCAGCAGTATCACTAAATAGTAAGTAGGTATAAAGCAAAATCGCTTCCCGTCTGTCCCTATGCATGGTTAAATCTTTAAAATTACCCAATTGAATATGCATAATATACCCGTGTGAATCTGTGGCAAGTTACTAATTAAAATTTAAAGCTAGATTAGACTCATGGCTTTGCCCAGGCCAAAAAAATTAAAATGCCATTCAATTTAACAGAGGAAATCTACTCTTTTACGGAAAGATTTGGTTAACATTAGGTTTAGCATATAAACTCGGCAAAATATTTGAGTCTGCTGAAATAAGAGAAGCCTGTTCAATAATTTTTTTTTTATTTCCACAATCTCCGTAAAACTGCAACTTTATTGTGTGTGCAATAAGGTCGTCTATTTGCGTCGACACGTGTATTATTTAAATATACATAAAGCCGGCACGGCCCCGGTACATGTGCTCCGGTCTCCGCCACGTGCGACTGCGCCATTTTATTACCCGTCTAAATAATCTAGCCATCACATTTTTCAATAAGACCATGGTCTTTGTACGAAATCATTCGAAGAATTTCTAAAAACAGATATTAATAAACATATATTATGTTTATCGAAATATTCCATTAAGTAAAAATAATTGGGATTTTTGCAGACAATTATTATAAAGACCAAAACTTTAGTTTTATTTTTCTGTTTATGGAGTTTATCGGCGTTACGTAAAAATTATAGAAATGATTTTCGATATTTTAAGGATCCAAATAAGAATAGAAATTTACATTTGTGCCAATTGGCCAGAAGGAGGATCTTTGATCTATTTCCTGGACTAGACAAGGTGGATTTAATTAATTAACTATGAATAAGTCGTTGGTCTGATAAACCAAAATACGCGATATCTCTAACACTCTCGAGAAATGCGTGCTTCACGTGCTCGGAGTTTTACGAGGATGTTACAATGCCTCAAAAATCCTAATAACATGAATTCGAGTCAGTATTTGTATAAAAATAAATATTCTCCTCAAAAGAAATGCTCATTCGGAATTGTCGTCCGACTTTGACGCACAAGGCCCCGGAATCAACTTCCGGGCAGAACAACTTGTAAGTACTATGATTTTGTTCAGTTTACCTGACACATATACGCGATAAACATACAACCCGTCACATCCTGGAACTTATTATCGTTTGCTCGTGGATGCATTTCGGTGATATTTATTTCTAACAAAACGATAATGCTACGATTTCAAATCAGTTGTACAGATTTAAGAAATATAAATCGAGCACGGGTTACATAACCGCATGAATGAATTGGTAAACATTGTGCGTTCACCAAATTGCTTAACGCGAAATGAATGGACCCTTAAGCCTTGTGGAGCCGGCGGACGGGCGGCGCCGACGCTTCCCACACACGTGGCGCAACTGAGGCCTACGGAACCTAGCGAAAGAGCGCTCGCAGGCATCTATTAACGCGCTGCAGAGTAATAATAGCGCTAGATTATCCACATTATTATTGGAACTATATTTATTTTGTACTTTACCTATACCGTACTCGTACAAATAAATAAAGTAAAGAAGTTTGTTAAACTAAAATATTTGTCTATACGTATATTTTACCGGCTACCAGATTAACAGATAGTTGGTGTAATAAAGAGTAACTTATGGAGTAGCTTTTATTAAATTAAATTCAAACGCAGTCGCAGGTAGTCGTAAATAAAAAAATATCACGTAGCCTAATTTTTTATCCTCGGAATTGAAAAATCGTAACAGGTTTCAATTTTTTAAAGTTTTAGATGTATACTACGGAATTAGTCAAATTACAGTTTCGTTACGTTTGATTTAACTGCATTACAAAAATCGTCACCGGTAGGTAGGTCCTGTATTAATCAATAGTGTAATCATGGACCATAGTAAGTAAATACGAATATTAATAACTTAAAAACTTAGCCCCGAGACATTAAGTAGGGTGAACAAATTGAAAGTTTTTTAAATGACTGATTTGTTGCTAAACCGCGTGGCTATTTACAACTACTCTGATCTTAGTGGGCGAGCAGAGTGCTCAGCCCGAGAAATCATTATTTAACTGGATGGGATTATCTACAACGCCAACACCAGGGGCTGTCTCCCTCGAGACCGAACCTCGACCTGGTGCTGCGTTCTGATTATATTTAGGGGGAGTGGAGGGTGCTATGACTCGAGGCTCGTCGTTAGGCGCCGGGCGGAAAAGAGAATTGAAAGTTTTAATTCTCTATTAAAATACTGCAGGAAGCAAATAAAAATATCTTAATTTTTGTCAATTAAATAAAGTAGTGCTGTTTTACACAAATTTAGCGCTTAACATTGTCATTAAATAAATGTATTCAAGATAAGTAAGTTAGATCAGGCGCGTAAAGCGCTTTCAGCTACCATGGCACAACGGAGGCACTTTCAACACAGTGTTTGTGTTACTGGTTAGTAGCGCTCGGTCTGTTGATCATAGAAAGCGAATCTGTAAATCCACAAAAATATGTATTTAACGTTGCTGCAACTAAATTGTTAACCAATAGGACCACATCTTAAACATTGGTACATTGCTGATCATATCGAGATGATTTTCACGCGGCATCTATCGATAATATGACTTTTTTATCATTATTGAAAAAAAACAAAAAGTGTTAATAAGTGATAACTCCAACGCAAGTTTAAACAACGATTGTATCAATTTATCTAGATACTTCGTTAGTCCAGCAAATCGCGGACTCGCCGAGTCTGGTCTGGTCTGGCTGAGTCACCACTTTCTTTTTGCTGTGATAACATAATATGTGCTTGTTACTACATGTTCCAGTTGAAATGGAACGGTTGCTCGAAAACTTGCGGCAAGAGACTTAAAATTTAGATTCTTATGTTAGCAACGCATCAAAAACATCTTTGTTATAATTAACGTTTATCTTTTACTATATAAAATGTAAGAAAAGATTTTTAATAATAATCTGCCAAGGTTTAATGAGATCGTCTTTAACTACAAAGTAACATCAAACACACAGATAGACACTTTACATTTATAATTATATATAGATAATCAACAAAGTTTCATACGACCGCCTTCGCGAAAGCATCTCAGACAAAGTCAACGACCGATATATTTTTGGACAAGAAAATTGGGCGACACGTATGAGACATTTATCTAAGTCCCCAAAATCTCGACTCTGTCTAATTTAGCCATATAACTATATAACTCAGGAATTTTATACACCATGAGGACGGGATAGCCAGCTAATAGATACGCATAAGCTTTTGAAGCTTATGAAATTTTTCCATTTTATATATTTGTATTATGAATCTACGAACTGACAGAAATATAAAACTATACAATTATAATAAATATTCCTATACGTTAAAAGTTTTATTGGTTTTTCAAAATTTGATCTCACAATTTCCAGGATTTTTGGACATAAGATTTTATTGAAATAAAATAAAATGAAGTGAAATTTATTTATTTGCAGATGTGTGTTAGAAGTTGTTACAAAATAAAAGTTTTTAAATATACCAACATATTCTACCACAATGTGGTGTGCAAATATATAATAATTTATATTTATTTATTTATTTATTTATTTAATAACAATATATTATATACCTACTAGTTATCTTATTATCTTTAAACATTATTTTCACACTACTTATTTTAGCCCTGTCTACCATAAACTACCAATAAAAAATTGAAAGAGCAATTATAAGACTTACGCTTAAATATATCCGTCATATAAAGTTGTATTTCTTGTAAAAAGTTCTAGGGAATTCGAATAAAAAAAATAATTCGAGAAAATTGTTATCCAGAGGTTCATAATTAACGTTTTGTTCTCTATTGTTATAGTGATAGAAATCAGCGCTGAAAAACACAGAATGTTAGCTGGGGTGATATACGCATACGCTATTTATACTGGCGAAGTAATATTTGCATGTTTGGGCATGGCGGTAAAATATTGGAAAACTCTTGTGCTAATTATCTACAGTCCTTGTATTTTATTCATTTCATTCATATTGCTTATCCAGGAAAGCCCACGCTGGCAAATCCTACGTGGGAAGATTACAGATGCAAAAAAAGTGCTAAATGTTATGGCGAAAATGAACAAAATAAATATCAATGTTGAAGAACTTAAAAATATAGATGATAAAGAACTAAGAAAAGTGTTTAATTTAGATAAAGAAGAAAAGAGAGAAGGGATGAAAGAAGTGTTTTGTTCTTTTGAAATAATGAAAAGAATTGCCATGGGATGCGCATCTCGATTTACTGTTGCTTTTATATACTACTGTTTAGTAGTCAAATCGGTATATCTACCTGGAGACAAGAACACTAACTTTATATTGACTGCGTTAGCGTCATATCCAGGAGAAATATTGTCACTCGTTTTAATGAGGAAGTATGGAAGAAAACTGCCTCTGTTATACGGATTTATTATCTGTGGAGTAACCTCTATTACCAGCGAGTGTTTGCCAGATCGTAAGTGGGTATTTGAAAATCTCGCATCATAATGTTTGTGGTTCACCGAAAGAGTCTTTAGAAAAATTACTGTCATGCATTTTGTATGTATGTCTATAAGAGATAACCGTGGCCTCTCTAGACACTTGTAACTTGTAAGTGCATCATTGTCCTGTATCCGGGATGTAGTCTGATGTGGAAGTCTATCGGTTACCCTTATTTGTCGAACTGGATAACACAAAAGTCATTACGGTGGCAGGAATAAGAGAAGCACACTTTACCACCAGCGTTTTGTTGTCTGAGGACTATGTAACCAATGCTCGCTTTTTACCAACTGCCTAGTAGGGAGGCAGATGGTGATGGTGATGGATGATACGCCTGCCTATTGGTATTCATTCTTATAAATTTTAAATTTCAGATTACGTTTGGATAAAAATAATAATATTCTTGATCTGCAAAATGGCCATAGCAACTTGCTACACAGGCACCTTGACCTACACCATGGAGTTGTTTCCTACCAGCGTTCGAGGTACTCTGCTCGGTTTGTGCACCTTGGCGACTTGCCTTGGGAACATGGTCGCACCATTAATACCAGCATTAGTAAGTGATTCAATAATTTTGCTACTTTCATCATCATAACCTACTTCTTGAGAGACTGCTGCATATTTTTATACAAAATCGTGAACTTTATTTCATCATCTCTGTGATCTAGTAGCGTCAGTGACCGACTTTGACACACGAGTTCTCGGGTTTTATTTCCAGGTAACTTGTTCTTATATGTTTTTTAGTTTATCTGGCAGATATAACATAGCTGGAGATTGTACTTGTGTCCGATATGACGACGGCCTTGCCACCTGTCATATCATGGGACTTAATATCGTCGACTATCCGTGGGTGCTTATGTACAATCCTTGCAGCACCTGTAACCCTTTCGGGGATAAGGGCGTGCTGAAATTTTTTGCAATATATAAGCAAGTACTTTGACGCCTTTTATCCCCGAAGGGTAGGCAGGGATGTGCTAGTATATACACGACTCGTAATTCTAGTAGATATACTAGAACACCCACGATTAGCCTTGTTGTACTACTAGGTACAACAAGGTACTACAAGGTACTACTAGGTACATACATTTTTACTTTCAGACAGCTGTATCATCGGTTTTACCGCCAGTTTGCTTCGGACTGTCCACATTAGTGACATCGCTTCTCTTGTTGACCACACCTGAAACCAGTAGTCTACCATTACCAGACACCATCAAACAAGTTGACGATAGTATTGTGTCCAGGAAAAGAAAAGCTTCAAACAGAAATTTACGACCGGAAGATAATCTTGGCTTTGAATCCAACATCTAAGTTGTTACTAAACTAGCCGTGCTCCCGGGTTCGTCCACGTTTTTATTTATTTATTTTATTGTCTATTTTTCTAAAATAAGTTACCCAAGCTATTCCTTATTACGTCAGCTGTCTGCCAGTGAAAGTCCCGTCGAAATCAGTCCTGACGTTTTAGAGATTAGCGGGTACAAACATACAGACAGACAATAATTTCAAACCTGATAAAGATACATATACATTTAGTAATAAGTGGTTATTTTAATATTTAATACAGACACTCCAATTTTATTAATTTATACAGATATGTATTGTCCGTGTTGACCGAGACCAACACGGACCATCTGCCTAAAGTCTCCCAAGGTAGGGCCTTTGGAGACTTTGACACCACCTCCAGATGACACATGAGACATTCAGTCGTGGAATATCAACATTAGTCTCCACGGATACCTCCAGCCATTCATATTAATATTGTATATCTGTTTTGTCCATCTTTCATTCTGTCCACCAACATTTTTCATTGTGTTTTACACCAACAAATAAATATTCAGAATATTTTCACAATTAATTACAATTTTCTTAAGGTAAATAATACGGAAGGTTCTATTAAAATGAACCTAAATTAATTTTCAGTGATTTCCTGTTTGTCATGGCGCGTGTTTGTTTGTACTGGACGAGTCCTCTGTTGTACGAAACCTTGAAAACAGCTGGTTAAATAAAACTTGACACTGACATCAGTTAATTTTATAACAAATAATTTCATTTTTCATTTAGGCAACGTTACGAAAAGTAATATTTATTATTAAAATGATTGAAATAAATAGTAAAAAGGTAACTACTGTCGATGGTATTTTAGAAAACAATGGCAAGTTTCAGTTTTACCATTATGTGCTCATATGTGTCGCGATAAGCTTTACCATGATGTCCAATATCAACT
>DVZL01001350.1:0-18090 GCA_018236625.1 Lasaia peninsularis
CAACAATTGTCTTGCAAGATGCTTATCCAGTTATTGGTGTTGAAAAAAGTCTTGCTAATCCGTGGTTATTATAGTAGTCTTTAATTTTCTATAATAAAATTAGATGATACTTATACCAGTGTTTTTTTATAAATAAAAAATAGTTATTTTGCAGGTATGAAAAAATACACGTGATATAGGGGGGAGAGGTAGTCTTAAACCTCACCACCAAAAGAGGAGGGGGGGGGGGTCAAAAAATGAAAAAAAAACAACACGTGATTAATCCATAAAAAAGAATCATAGAAATCGGTATAGAAACACCAAATTTATACATGAAATACGCTAATATAGCCATAGCCATCGCGCGTGAATACTGAATCATGCTATAAGCATTATTTTTGTATAAGGTTGCGAACGCACAGGTAGGTGGCTTGCCTGGCGCCTAGAGGCTAGCGAGTCATCTAGCAAGTAGCTTCGTAAAACGATCGGCAAATTGTAGTGTTGTATGTAATATTAAAATAATGGCTTTTTACTAAATGCGTATGTAAATTTACAAGGTACATATACCAAAACAACATATTTTAGAATTTTTGTCAGTCTGTCTGTTTGTAACCCCTAAACTTTAAAACGACTGGGCTGATTTTGACGTGACTTTCACTGGTAGACAGCTAATGTAATAAGGAACGGCTTATATATTAAATAAAATAATTAAAAACGCGGACAAAGTCGCAGTCACGGCTAGTGTAGAATAAAGAAAATATTTTAGAGGGATTCCATAAAACGAACAATCCGATTAGACCAATAGCTGTCGTTAGGTATCCGTATTTAAATCGCGTTAAAAACATCAAGCAGTCATCTAATGCTTTCTCAGAGTGTTTGATTACATATTAATTTAAAATAACATTTAAAATGAAGTTGTTTATGTATAACGTAATATTATTTGCCGCTTTTATAGATAGTAGATACGGGACTCTTCATTCAAGAGTCCGACTCGAACTTAGCCGATTTTGATTTATGTTTTTTTAATTTGAACGATAAAAGATTTCATTAATCTGTTTTTGATAGCTTGAAAGAGGTTTTAAGAATAAAAAGCTAAAACTACGTAAGTAAGTGAAAGTCGTGATTTGGCACTTGATAGTCTCTATCTCCCAGACAAGGAACTTGGTGTGAAGAAAAGAAAATGCACAGAAATTTGAGAAATTTTTGAAATTTCCATATTAACATTCGTAGACAAAGTAGGACAAAGACCGTTGGATCAGTTGGTATTTTATCAAAATTGATTTAGTACAGACCAAAGAAGAAAATAACAATTTGATTTAGTCACTTTTAATTACTTATTGATTTACTACTACTAACTACTAATTAGATGTTTTCGATGTTTATTTAATCATTAATTTGTTTAACAAGAAACCATTAACTAAATGACTTATACTCATTATGTAATTAATGATTTTTCAGATTTGCTAATTTGGTTATAAATTAATTATATTTGTTGTTAATTACGTAAATTATTTAGTTACAATAAATCGCATCTGTGGTCGAGCTCGGGACCTCGGGAATCCGGGTGGGCATTTGTTCTATTAAATTTTTTCAGTTTATCGAAAAAATATAACGTCGCCTGGCATTTACTAGATTTGATACAGGTGACAGCACTGTCAAATAATGGGACTTAATATTATCGCCTAACTTCCTTCCTAATAGTTAAGGGTTATTGATGTAGCGATTTAAATTATTTAGTTCTTTATTTTTTATTTTCGACAAAAATTACACAAATATGTAACACAAATTCCGTAGATATATATTTTTTTCAATTTATTTCTTCAAAATACTATAATATTTAACTTAAGGTACACAAAGGCGGTCTTTAATTACACTATCTCTGTTGGTAATTGGTTATTAAACGTATAATAGCAAAATACTTTAAGTCCAAGGTAAAGAGTTGCCCGTAGAGAAATAATAATAATTTAACAGCTCGTGTTATTATTATTATTTTACTTATAAAAAAATATCACCTATATTCCCGAAAAGGTAGGCGGAGATATATGTGCAGTGCACCAAGGATATTAGGTTCCATAATGTGACAGGTCCGTCGCAATATCGTGCAAAAATGCAATTTCAGACAACTTTATGTCTATTAGATAAAATGAAGTTATTAAAAGAAGTTGCATTTACCCCGTACGCGTACCCGGGACCTCATGAGTTAAAGTCGAACATCGACTCACCAGACCATAGCACGTCTTAGGTCGGCAACGCACCTGTGTTACTTCTGGTGTTGCAGGTGTTCATGGGCACTGGGCAGCGGTAATCACTTACCATCAGGTGACCCACTTGCTCGTTTGCTTCCTCTTGTATAAAAAAAAAAGTACTTTTGTGACCTAGTGGAGTCTACGACTTAAAGTATCCGCTATCTGACTGTGACAAAAGCGATCAATATAGATATCTACTTACAAAATTTTCAATTTCTAATATTTAATCAGCTGTTATTAGGCCTCTAGAGCCGTTCAAAAATTGCCATAGCGGACGGTATTTCACGTCCACAAGGCGGGGTATTGGTAAAGTTTTCAACTAGCAATAATCGCACCTCGGGTAAACCTCATTGGTTACGATATTGCCTCTGCGCAAAGTTATCGTTATTTCTATTTAGGTAATTCTTATGACATTGCTATTGAACAAATTTTGTTGCGATCTAAAAATGTATAGCGCCATCTGTAGACAAAAATAAGTTTTAACAAACGTCAATAGATGGCGTTATCGCGCTTTTTAAGTTTACGTTTATTAAAATGGTTTTCAATAAGTATTTGTGTATTTTACCAAAATTACCAATATCCAACTACTACAAACGTCAGCGCTCAGCTTTTCCCTAAGGACCTGGTAGTCGGATTGCAGTCACTTTGTTTATGTTATGTAAATTAGTTATGTTCAAAAGGGTAAAAACGCCTGTTTCTGGTCACGTATAATCAATTTTAGTCGTGACAGATTAATAATGTGAATTGTGATTGAGGTATTAGTCATATATAATTAATTATATAGCTATAAAAATAGCAGGTATTTTTCCATCAATTTTGAATGGGTATTGCGACCTATTTGCATTAGAAATTTCTAATGCAAGTAGGTTGGTACGTCATAAGGAGCTTTTCAAAATTTATATGACCCTAGTAATATTATTTGATTTGTCGATTTTCACGATTAAGTTATATATCTGTATAATATTAATACAATTTTATAACAATTCCTATGCCTTCTGAATAATCCAACACCGTAGACTCGGTGATATTGATATAGTCAGAGTGGGATGTCGGGAATGCCGGATTTACATTTATTTAGAAATAGAAATATAGAAATACCAAAACACGATTATTAAAGAAATAATAATAAAAAAAATGCGAGTCACACTCTTGCATAACGGGTTCTGTACCGTTATCTACAAAAACGGCAAAAAAATTGGTTTGCTGCATGGAAACACCCTTTATATATTTATTTTATTCTATTTTAGTGTTTGTTGTTATAGCGGCAACAGAAATACATCATCTCTGAAAATTTAAACTGTCTAGCTATATAAAAAAAGTTAATGCCGTGTGTGTTTTGGCGTATTACAACTGTACCTTTTCAGTTATTATCTATAAATCTCGACGCTGGTTTTTGGAGAACCCCATTTAGTTGATAATCAAGAAAATTTTTCATTAAATTTAAGCAACTTAACGCGTGTTATAGTTAATTTAGTTGAAAGTCAAAATTTCATTGTATCCCGGAGTGGAACTGGTGAAATTTAGTTAACTAAACATGCTTGTGTTTGTGTGTAAATCAGGTTTAAAAAATAGTATATCTTTTGTAAGAGTTTTTCCTCGTTTTTAGGCTGTTTTATTTACCCCTGGTTAAATTTAATCTATAATTTGTTATATTATAGCATGCAAACTCTCGGAATTGTAAGACACAATCGTCACATATAGACAACTTAAATGTTACTGGTGCGTTACTATCTACCCTTGAGTACGAAGATACTATACATATAATATGTACTTAGATGAATGTGAAAATGAAAGTACTTTCTTCAAAATAGGTATTATAACAATAAGTAAGGTCGATGTATCTATTGAAAAAAATTGCATCGAAATTCGTTTTAAACATCTAAGCATGCATAGGGACAGACCCGAGAAGCAACATAGTTTTATACTACGTAGTGAAATAGTATCAAAAAGAAGATACTTACAGTAGGATAGCCTTTATCTCGGAGCCAGTCATCAGGTTCTTTTAAGCAGAAGCATCCATACAGAAGGACAACCATGAAAAGACAAGTTGTCATGGAGAATATGCCGTAGTATCCCATTCTCTGTAGCAAAATCCCACTCATCCCAATACCAATAGGCAGTCCAGCGGTCATGCAGAAGTTCACGAGACCAACACGAAAGGTGCGCGATTCTTCAGAGGTTATGTCACTAATATAACTAAACACACCAAGGAACATAGTCACCCAACCACCTGTGAGCGATGGGAAAACTGTTTCAAGAAACACTGTCATTTGGAGAGGAATTTCATAGAAGAAGTATACATTGATGATGTTGTTTATAGATGTTATCAATTCACCAAAAATAGGCAGCAATATACACAGTTTCCTTTTTCCTGTTCTATCACTCCAAGCGCCAAGAAATAAAATAATGATACATGGCAACGCTGTATGGAGCATGCTTTTCCAAATATCTATTGAAGATATTAATTTTTGTACTTCCTTTTCATAATATGTGTAATTTTGTGTATCCTTCTTCACAAGTGCATCACAAATTTCAACACTAAAGTTATAATAAACACGGCATGCCTTATCTAAATTAAAATTTGCCATAGCAAACCTTGATATTATACTTGGAATAATCAATCCAGCCAACAAGGGCTCCACGGTGATGTGTTCTTTTATGTACCATAGCTTCTCCGTAAAACTTCTATCCTTGTATTTCTTATCTTCTATATTTTTATTTAACGGTTTCTCTTCTTTCTTTTCTAATTCACATTGTTTGTCGGCCATTGTGAAATTTTATTATCACGCTACTATTTTATGTATATTTCCATTTGAAATTGAACACGAACTTCAACTACGCTTGCAATGTTTGATATAACACAATGAACGTCAATACATCTGACACAATAATTACCTTTATTATTTATTTGTCCGATATGTTTGTTTGATATCAATTAAGTATAGATAATGATATGAAGTGTAGATAATGTTTTGTTTTACATTGGATGAACGATCGCTGGTTTTAAAACGATTACACGGTTCTCACTGCTGCTTCTATTTTGAAACATTCATTTCTACTTGGTCATGTTTTGGGTTCGCTTCTGAAAACAAAAGTGCAATTGTGAATATACTTGTGAATGTTGTCATTTGGTATTATTATTATATTATCACATTTAAAATACATTCATATAAGATTTTTTTTAATTAGATTTAGAAATAACTTAAGTTTTTACCCAGTTTTAACAATTAATGAAAACCAGTGCTAAAACTACAGCATATAATAGAACTCAGACCTTTTCCATTTGATGTATATGGCAATAACCTCAGGTTCCCTTAGTTTTTAAATAATGTTAGATTAATTTTAGTTTAGTTTATTTGATTGTCATAAAATAATTTGTATTTTTTCTTATTGTTTATTGTTTTATGTTTATTCAATTATGCATTGTTTGTTTATTATTTGTTGTTTTGGTTGTTTTTGTTCCCTCTTCATTGTTTGTTTTATTATTTCATTGTCTCTGTGGTCCACCATATTCGGCATCCAACTTTTACCCATGAGATTTAATTACCCAACCTCAGCTTGGCAATGCACTGTTAAAATCCTTAACGTCTATAGACGTCTGTTTTTCTAATCATTAAAAAACATTCTGCTTCTATTTCTTTCTATAAAATAATAAAAAAGTATTTAGAATGTCCTGTTCACTACATTTTAACTGTATTATCTCTAACTACACGACACTTATATATCCAAGTGTTTTTTTAAATACTACCTAGATCTTCAGATCTTATCAGTCATAGACAAAGGAAATAATAACATATGAATGTACTTGATATTAACAAGTAGATAGTAGTGGGTACTTCAAGTAGATGGAAAGGTACACTATGTAAATTTACCTTATAGAGTATTGAACTTTAATTTTAAAAACCGGCCAAGTCCGCGTCGAGCTTGAGACATTTCCAATATTTTCAATATTTTACTAGCGTATAATTAGTATATAACTCGCTTGATTCATTTTTAGGGTTCCGTAACCAAAGAGTAAAAAACGGAACCCTTTTACTAAGACTGTGATGTCCATCTGTTTGTTTGTCTGTCACCAGGCTGTATCTCATGAACTGTGATAGATAGACCGTTGAAAATTTTACAGATAATGTATTTCTATTGTCACTATAAAACAACAAATACTAAGAACAGAAAAAATAAATATACATTTTATATAAAGTAGCTCCCATACAACTAACGTGATTTTTTTTCCGTTTTTATACGTAGAAATAATGGTATGAAACCTTTCGTGCGCGAGTCCGACACGCACTTGACGGATTTTTACTTTATAAAATCCACCGCCTTACTTATTCCTGCTGCCATAATGACATTGTCGTGTTCCGGACCGGAGGGTAGGGTAGCCGGTAGGCTTGCACATAAGGTCTAACAGCCCGATCTCTATGGCGTCTATAGGCCAATATTATCTGCTACCATAAAAAATCTATTTATGTATTTCTATGTATTAAAGTTGTATAAAACCCGTAACAGATGCATACAATTTGATTACTTAAGGATTAGATCAATTGTGTAATTTGTCTATTTTGGGATATTTATTTATTATTTTATGTACTTACTAGCTGTGCCCGCGACTTCGTCCGCGTTTTTATTTAATTATTTTATTTTATACATTCCTAAAATTAAATTCTAAAATAAAAGTAACCTAAGTCGCTCCCTATTAAAATTAGCTGTCTGCTAGCGAAAGACCCGTCAACATCGGTCCAGCCGTTTCAGAGATTAGTTGTTGTTTATAACCAACAGACAGACAGACAAAAATTCTAAAAGATGCCGTTTTGGTATATGTTTTTAGCGATTATTTTAATATCACATACCTACAGACACTCCAATTATATTTATGTGTGTAGATTACAAATATTCAATATGAGCCGTGTACCATGCACCGCACTCTAATTTGTCTCCCGACAGCCGATAGATGTCAGGAATAGAAGTCAACTAGATAACCGACATATTTAGTTATTTTCGATAATGTTTTCCTAAAACAGTTAAAAATACGTCTCTTTCTTTTAAACAAATATGTACAAAGAGACTCCAAAGATGATAATGGTGCGTTGCCAATCTGAGACTAGAATGGTAAGCCGCTTGCGTAAGTAAGTTTACCGGCTTCACTACCCTCCAAATCGAAACACGGTGAGCACTGACGCTATTGTGGCAGGAATAGGTAAAGCGGTGGTATCGATCCGGGCGAGTCATTGCGAGACTCTACCACCTAGTCAATGTCACGGTGTTGGTGACAATAGACCCTGTGCTCGCCTCTTGCGAGCTGCCTGGATGGAAAGCAGTTGACCTATTCTACAACGGAACCCGGACCAACGTGGGGACATACCATTGTTAGCCAATCGCAGGGGCATATGTATCGTGCTCGATTAGCAGTAGTTATTTATTGAACTCTGACCTCCAGTTTTATTTGTTAAGTTTTTACAACCAAACTCTCACAAAGAAATAGTCTGTTGTAAGATTGTAATTATAAGGAACGTAGGTTTATTACGACTCAGCAGTCAGTAAACAGATAGGTCGGCTACCCGACACGTGAGGGACGAGTGGCAGATTACTGATCGTGATATCTAAGTTTAATAGTTATCTACTAGTTACGTCTGATGTTCAACACATCAGTTATATATTTAATACATTATGTAGTAGAATAGAATAGAAAATATTTTATTTCACATGGACCATACAAGCGGTTCTTGTGACGCGTCTATTTAATACTAAATTTTACCACCGGATCGGAACGCGGCCACTCTCACTAAAAAGATCCAGTGAAAGAAACTCAGTGAGCTTGTTTTTTTTGTTATTTTCTAAATACATACATTTGAAATTCTACAACAATAAGAGATTGAAAGAAGAGCAATCAATCCCAAGAATGTTTATCATCTATATAATCTGCAACATTATAATAACATTTTTTATTTAATTTAGATTTAATACATTTTTTATATATATTTAAAAATAATAACTAGTCTTCCGCCTACGGCAACGTCTGCATGAATTATTTTAATAACATAAATAACTTTCAGATCATTTTTTTTTTCGACTTATAATACTTATCGCACAAAATATTATACCTTCTTTTTAATGTAGTGTTTTATTTTAATGTTTTGAGCTATTTTACTGTAAAGTTTCATTCAAATCCGTCTAGTAGTGTTTTCGTGAAAGACTAATAAACATCCATACATCTGTACTTACAAACTTTCGCGTTTATAACATTAGTAGATAGTAGGATTATAATTTATTTTGTCTACTTTAGGGTTTAATCAATATGTCACACCAACAATGTATACACTACAAAATTTCCAAGATTAGACAATATACAATTTAATGCTTAGTGAGACCTTTTTTATAGGTGTAATCTACATAAATATTGAGCGTTATTTTCACATTGCTTTTTGATTTATAAATAAATATAAGGGAACAATAAGACAGGTATTTTTCGTGGGTAAAATAGATTCATTTTAGCTTAAAACTACGAAAAGTCTAACTAAAAAATGATGAATTGAATTTCACCACCTCTTTCAAGGGGTTGGCGGCAGATTCCCCAAAAAATTGACGCACGATGTTTTTTGTTAGTCTCAAATAGTCCGCATACCCATTAAAGCCAGGACGCTATGCTCGACCACAGACGTGTTAATTCTCTGTTTGTATACATATGTATTATAAAATAAAATAAAAAAGATTTATATAATAAACAAATCTTTATAAGATGATGGTAAGTGATTGCTATCGAACAGATGTACCTGTGTTCCTTTATGAATATATATAAAAGAATAAATATAATGTAGTTAGTTAAAAATTAACTTATGCGTTGTTATTCCGATGCATAAGCTATAAATATTATTGCAAAATTTCATTAAAATCTATTCAGCAGTTTTTACGTGTAAGAGTAACAAATATCCATAGTTGAAACTTTCGTGTTTATCCAATACTTTTAAATGAGCAATTCTTGTTTATATATTTGCACCGGCGATCTCGGAAACGGCTCTAATGATTACTGTGAAATTTGGTATCTAGGAGTTTTGTTAATCACGACATTTATACAAATCTGTCGGTAGCCCTTGGTGTAAAAAAGAATTTCATAGATTTCCCGTCAGATGGCAAATTTGGCAAAAAAAAAACTACCAAGTGAAACTCGGTCGCTCAGGTATATATTAATAGGGTTAATATGAGTTTACATTTGTTTGCTTAATATAGCCATTCACCTTTAACAAAAGTAGGATAAAACCTTGTTGCTAGATTCACTACTTGTTTTGACCACAAACTAACCTTCGACGGTAATAAACGTCGTACGAGGGTGAACCAGTCCCATCAAAAGCCTGCTGCAAAACTCCTTTCTTTCGATTTTAAACCAAACGCCGATTAGTACTATTGAAGGATATGCTTTCAACATTTTGTAAGTATAAAACAGTCACAAAGAACCGTAAACTCACACACACATACATATATATGTTTTGCTAAGTGTCTGTCTGCCTGAGTTTTATGCGCGTATGACCGGTTTTTTTGATTGCTACGCGACGAATTAGACAAAATATTTTTTTTATATTTCTTGTTTCGAAAGATAGGTCATACTTCTATTATCTAAATATTTTTAAATATGAACTTGAAGAAGTACCAAGCAAGGAGGAATGCTAGGTACGATGGACTTGGCATCTATTGCCACTTAAGACCTAATATTGTCGGTTAATCGTGTGTGCATATGTATATCTGGATACACTTTTTATTCATTTAAAAATAATAAAATCTGACTTGTATGTGTTTGGAATATGCGTATTACATGGGACAGACCAACCGCATATTATTGCGTGTTGTATTTATCTCTTCAACCGCAATAAATAACATTTTATTGTTATACTCATCCATGCGGTTTTGTAAAAAAATATTATTAAAGGTCAAATTATTTCTTATACAAAATTAAATCATCCACTTCATAGATAAATATCATTACGCCCATATCTCTGAAGCCCATCCCTGGCAGATGTACATACTTGCGCACCCACGATTAGCCGGTGATATGAGGTCTCATTGAGTGACAAGTGGCAATTCGCCATAAGATCGTGAAAAAATCCCTGGGATGGAATTTTTATTACATATTACAGATAAATTGGAAAAATCTTTAAATAAGTTTCATTACCCGGGAACGGGAACGGCACAGAGAGAAAGCTTCCTAAGAACGTGCAAAATTGTTACCTATTTTGGTAGGGTTGTCACCATAGTTTAAGACAAATTATACAACACATTTGTTAAATACTTAGTTTTATTCTTCGCTATGATAGAATACTATGATACTCACGGACTGTATCTGGAGACGCGAGCGAGAGAACTCGTGACCACGGCTGCAGCAACGTTGCCGAAATGTCGAGCAAAATTTAAAAAATATCTCGCGATACAGTTCTTCAGTGTCGTAGTGATAACAAAAATCGCAAAAACTTAAGATATACTTCGAGTATAATAAAAAAAGCAAAAAAACAACAACATTTTCGGGCTTCGCACAGCCCTTGAGATTGTCCACTGGCTGTGTCCGCGTAACCGGTTTTTTCCAGTCTGGTGTTGTGACAAGCGGCCAGTGGTCACGCACACATACACCGCGTACTTGTATGAAACTTTGCCTCTAATCCGTTTATTTACTCACGTGTCGGGAGTGTCGAATGCGTTGCAGTAATTTTAAGAAATAATAAACTATTTCCTTGAAATACTTCTGCTGATAACTGGTTTTGCCGGGCTAGTTTGAACTGATACTGGTCTGTTCAGTATGTATTTATAGTAAAGGGAAATATTTGAATTAATAGGGAGTATAACGCAGGATGTACTTGATATTGTAAAACAAATATCTCTGGACAATTTACACCAATGATCTAACCCCAAAATAAGCAAATTATATGGTTATGTTAGGGGTGTCAAACAACGATACTAATACACAGAAATACTTATAAACCTAAATACTTATAAAACAGAAATACTTACAGACCTGGAAGAACGGACTTATATTCATCACACAAATGGCTGCCTCCATTGGGAATCGGTCGGGACAACCCCTCGACCAACAAGGCTCTTATGTATCTATATACATATAATAAAATGTAGGAGAGTGAATTCTGTACATAGAAGATATTTAAAAAAAGAAACAGTAAAACACATTTTTATTTTTTTTTGGATTGTTTGTTTGTTTGTATGTCTGTCTGTATCCGGGTCGCTAAAACTACTGAACCGATCATAACGAATTTTGGTGACCGGGTAGCCTATATTTCGAGAGAGGCCATAGGTTACTTTTTATCCCGTTTACTTAAGAGAGTTCCGTGGGAGAGGGGAAAACCCCAAAATCTAAATTTGGCTATAGTTCAGGAACGTGTGGTCTGATTTTATTTTATTTTTTTGTTGATTAGACTTTACAGGCTATGCCGCATTTTTTTCTCAAGTTATAAATTTTGTAGTTTAGAAGTTACAGCCATAACAACTCTCACTATAAATGGTCAAACTACTATCATAACTCGGAATATACGATGATCTTTGAACGTATACATCTTTTCATAATCATTGTCATATCATTTCAACATCATGAGAGTTTCAACTATTAAGTCTCACATATTATGTTTGAAAATACTAAAAGTTTGCTTTTTTGCGACTGATAAAGAAGCTAATATACCTCGAGCGCAGAATAAAAAAGTAAGTACCTTCCCGCCTATTATCATCGAAGGTGTAGGCAGAAGTGTGATAGTATATCCACGACTCGTAAGTCGTACATATACTAGAACACCCACGATTAGCCAAGGTACTAGGGCCCTGTTGGGATAGGTGGCAAGCCTATCGCCATAGCGCTGGATCAGATCTTTTATAAATCGTATCTAAAAACCATTTCGATCATGTTAACTTTCAAACAAACACCATCACAATCAATATATCTATTCAGGACTTTCGATGACACAAAAAAACGCAGACAGTTAAATTTTTAATCAAAAAAGCCAACATTATTTTTGAGTTTTTAATAAAGTCAGATAGTTAAGTAATTATTGAAGAGATGTAAATCTTCATTCAAAAAAGTTTTGTGTAGAATATACAAACAGGTAAGTACGATGTTATTGTCGCGTTGACAACTTGAAGCGGTGGTCATCCACTTTATAAGTAAGTTTATTGGCTCTATGATTTGAATTGAACAATATAAATGTTAACGTTTATCCAATTAACAATGGGTCTCTAAAATATAATTTAATATTTGTAGTCGGTCTCAATTGTACAGAGTTTTTGTCGCATTTTTTGTGTCTCTTATGACACGGATCAGTTCATTACAGTTCCTTATTTAAGTTCAGCTTGCCTGTCTTCTGCAACCTTGAATAATTATTTGAAACTTGATTTTTCTTAGTGTAATGCACAAAAATCCCTGCTAATATTATAAATTAAAGTACATCTATCTGCTTTTTACGCGTTCACGCCTAAACCACTGAAATTTAGTACAGATATAGAGTTGACCTCGACAAAGAACACAGGCTACTTTTTAACTGACTATATTAAAAAGAAAGTATGTTTTTACGCAAGAATTCGGGATATTTTCTGCCCTTTCAAACTTATTTGTGTCATTAAAATATTTCACGTGGGCGACGCCGCAGGCGGAAACCTAGTATCGTATACGAAACATGCAAAATATTGAATCGAAAAACAACCCGAATTTGTAAATATTATCAAATGGTATTAAATGAAGGAAGATATTTAATGTTTATTGATAAAAATAATAAGGGTAACCGAAATATAATATTTTTAAATGAGTGAATATTTTATAATGTCTTACTCTAACCGAATTCCAATAAAAAAAATTATACAAAACGAAAACATATATAAGATTAAATATAAGAACTAAAAAAAAATATCGCAAGAACTTTACATACTTTTTAAAACTAAAAGCTATAATATAATAAACAAAAAATAATGGACCTCATTCGTAATAGTGAATTCAGAGAGAGTAGGATTGAGAGAAAGTGTCGGTGTAAAAATGAGAAAGAGTATGCTCCGGTGGTCATGTAGACAGAGTAAAAGACAAACTACTGACAAAACCAATATACAATGTGATTGTGGATGGCTATAGGTATCCTGGGAGACCTCGGTTGACATTCTTTGATAGCTCGTGTATTATCCGGTATCAAGAGTTTCTGAAACCAGTGAGTTTGTATGAAGAGATTAATGAAAATGGAGAAAATTAAGCAAGTATGCACACGGGTCTCCTGATGGTAAGAGACTACCATGGCCTATAGACACCATACATGTTTTACGTACGTCGCTGTTTTGTGGTCGGGCTATTAGAACTTATGTGCCGGCTACCCTATTCTTTGGACTGGATCACTACAATGCTATTTTGGCAGCAGTAATAGCTTGCACTTATCACTCGATACTTTGCCTACCCCACAATGAACCACGTGTGAAGATATTAGCTGAAATATTACAATACAATAAACTGCAATATCAGACAATTAATAATGAAATACATATTTAAAAAACATAAATTTCAGAATATCACAATAGCCGGCTATCAGTAAAATTATTTCCTCTCAATAATGACAGAGATGTCACAGTACAGTGGGCGGGAAAATGCGATTAAAGAACATGGCGATAATAATATACGAATATCGAAAATGTTACCGTTAATAGTGAGATACTATTATATCGTTAAGGATCTGAAATACTGGTGGTAGAGCGCTGTGGGGCTACTCGTCTGCGTAGGAATCCACTGCTTTATCTATTTCTGCCACCATATTGACATTGTCGTGTTCCGGTCCGGAGTGTAGGATAGCCGTTAGACCTATACGTGAGGTATAATAGCCCGACTACAGGGCAGAGGCACATCTACAACATCTATTGAGTCTATAGGCCACAGTACACTCTTACGATCAGGAGACCCGTGTGCCTGTTCGCTGTCTTATCTCATAAAATAATACGCCAACAGTTTTACAACCTTAATGTTGTTTTATTAAACGTTTAACTAAATCTGTAGTTATTTAGTTGATCACATAGCTCGCGTATGTCTGAAGATGATGTAAAAAGTCGCCGAAACCGGCGTGTTTGTTTGAAGAGAGTAATGAATGTGGAGGAAACTAGGCAAGTATGTGGAAATAGTGACACTTGGCACTCGATACTCTCTGTTTACTCTGCAAGAGACCTGGCGTGAACATAATATGTGTGTATGTAATAATAATAATAAAGTTTTATTTAATTCCATAAAACATTACACTAAAAATAAACAACTACGAGACATTTATTGCATTTAACATATTATATACATACATTAATTTGTTAATTACCTATGCATAATTTAATTGTCTACTACTAATTAAATTCAATTATTTATTTACACATTTTGTTATTAAAATTGAAATTTGAAATTTTATATTTAAGTGTGTATGTAGTCGATTCAAATGTTTATATTTCACTTAGAATTTTGATAAAATAAATAATTTTGCAAGGATTGGCAAGAGCTTTCGGCTATGCATGTGTTTTACAGTTCGCTCCATAAGGCGTACTATTTTGAAAAACCTTTCCTCAGTGGATGTTTACATCAAACAGGAATACTTGTACGAAATTTAAAGATTCTAGCCCTAAGGGTTTCCTGTTTCGAAATCGGTCCAGCCGTTTTAGAGATTAGTTGGTACAAACAGACAGACAGACAAAAATTTTGAAAAAAATTGTTTTGCTATATTATTTAGGTGTCTTGTAAATGTACATAGGTATGCACTTAGTAAAAAGCAGTTATTTTAATATTACATACTTACAGACACTCCAATTTTATTTATTTGTATAGATTATATTATTACTTTTATAAACGTTACGCTCAACCACCGCGACCGAGGTAACATACAATAATATGTTTACGTACATTTTTACAATGTAAAACGCTGTATTATTACGAATTTAACTCTTTAAAAATATACATTTGAAACCGTCAATTTGAGAATATCGCAATAGCCCGCCACGAGGATAATCATTTCCTCTCAGTAATGACAGAGATGTCACGGTACAGTGGACGACAAAATACGATTAAAGCATGTGGTGATAATTTATGAAAATTGCGAATTGTTGCCATTAAATGGTGGTGCGTTTATATCAAGGAAAATGATTTAACTGATTTCAAACTTCAAAGTGTCAAAGGAATGCTTTTTGGTTGAGAGAAAGAGTAGAATTGAAAGAAAAAGTCACTTTATATTTTATTCTGTTATAGCTTCAACGGAAATACATCAAATGTGAGAATTTCAACAGTCTACCTATCACCAGCTATACAAATAAATAAAATTGTAACTTTAAAATTACCGCTTTTTACTAAATGCATATGTATGTTTACAAGGTACATTTGCCAAAACAACAACAATCTCTGAAACGGCTGAATCAAAAACAATTCACGGCTGAAAAAATCAATTAACAAGATTTTCCTTATAACATCAGCTACTGCTGATGTTATAAGGAAAGGCTTAGGCTACTTCCATTTTAAAATTTTATTTTATAAATGTATAGTACATCTAGTTATCTATAAAAACGACAAAAAATATTTTTTGTTGTATGGGAGCACCTCTTATATATATAATATAATATATCTATATTTTATATATATTTTACTCTATTTTAATCAATTGTTGTTGTTGTTATATATTGTTGTCTAACCATGACGTTTCATGAGATATAGCCTGATGACAGACTGACTGACAGATAGACAGTCAGACAGACAGATGGGCAGCGAACTCTTAATAACAGTGTTCCGTTTTTTACCACGTTCCGTTTTTTCGTACGGATCGGATCTCGCTTCAAAACAAAGTCCGGAACCAGATTATCAGGCAAAAGACCAAAGTGACTGATTTAGTCCAAAGATGTAACGAGCTAATGTAGCGAGCTGGCCCACTGCCGCAGTGGGCTGGTCACATCCTTCACAGAACCGATGCTCGATGGAGTAGACGGGTTCTCGAATAGAGACCGTGTTTTAGTAAGCGTAGCGTTGGGCGCCCTCTGGCCAGGTGGACCGACGTCTTAAAGAAGGTAGTTGGTAGTGACTGGATGGTGAAAGCGGGAGATCGGTTCTTGTGGCGTACTCTGGGGAAAACCTACATCCAGCAGTGGACTTAAATATGCCGACGATGATGACGATGCTAATTATTCCATTCTAAGCGTATGGGGATTGATATTGTTGCTAATATTGTAGCGTCCGTTTGGGAAGTAAGCGGACAAAATAACCCAAGACGTTTAATATCTATCTCATCCAGTCAGGACACGCAAATTCAGGAAATGTTACTGTTTGATTTTTTTTAATTAATTAAAATATAGCCACGCACATATTCCTGAAGTGGTAGGCAGGGTTGTACACAGGCATTTAATTTGCTTACTTTGGGGTTAGATCAATTTGTGTCATTTGTCCTGTAATATTTATTATTATTACTGCGTAAAATTAATCTTTTCGCTATTTCTACATTAGAAATTGTTTTTTCAGATATCAGGGATTATTTTATGCTGACTATTCAAGGGGTTCTTGTTACAAGTATTTATATTAACAAAATCTATTACGTTTGAAATCAAATAAGTTTTGAAGTAGGTACACAAATAAATGAAGTTGAAATATTTGTATATTAAAATAACCACTTTTACTGAATGAACATTTATATTGTATACACTATATAAATAACATTTTTTGCAATAATTTCTTATCCGTATGTTGTTCCGACTAATCTCTGGAACAGTTGGACCAATTTTGATGGGACTTTCACTGGCAGATATCGGAAATATTTAAGTCGCAGGCAAGGCTAGTTTGCAATCAACATTTTCTATAAGGCTAGCTTGATAGTGATAAAGGGCATATATGCCAAAGATTGTAACAAAAAATTGGGACAAAGGCTGAAGTGATGATGATTATCGTGAGAGAATTTTAACCTTATCACTTTGCAATTGTCACGCAATGAGCTTTATGTGTAGTATAAACGCAAGTACAATCAGGGGAACAAATGGTATAAATAACAAATTAATATCTTAATGTTCATATATTTGGTGGACGAGTTGGTGGATAAGTTGGTAGATGTCGCAGTACAATTTTGACGTTATTTTAGCGGATATTGAATTTTACAAAGACTAATTTTATTTATTTGTATAAATATTAGGTACCGTGCAGTTCCAAGAATATCTAATACCTGTTTAACTTTCTAATCTTCATTTAAGAATTAAATACAAACCAGTGACAGTGGTTTTTGCGTTGGGTAAAAACCCAAATTAAAAATATTTCGGTCTGACATAATATCGTTTTTGTATAGTCGACAACAAAAACATATTTTAATTTTTTTTCCTTTTTTATTAGCGTTCCGTACCCAAAGGTTTCTTAATGGAACGCTATTACGAAGACTCCGCTATCTATTTGTCTGTCAGTCTATCATTAGGGTGTATCTCGTGAACCGTTATAGCTAGATGTTTGAAATTTTCACAGATGATGTGTTTCTACACAACGTTCTATACAACAATAAATAAAACATTAATTAAAATGTATAGGTACTCAAAATACAAAGAACAAAAACAATTTTGCTGTGCATGAGTTTTGAGGATCAATAGCTATTTATATTATTTACTAGCGGCCCGCCCCGGCTTCGCACGGGTATACATGTTATATACATAAAAACTTTTCTCTTTAATCACTCCATCTATCTATTAAACGATACATCATCAAATCCGTTGCTTAGTTTTAAAGATTTAAGCGTACATAGAGATAAAAAGAGAAAGTGATTTAGTTTTATAATATATGAGCCGCGCGGCAACCTGCTTCATAGATGTGCTCCCCTCTCCCCCGTGGTTTCGCCGTGCGCGTCGTACGACACATATCGGCTGGCGGTCATCATTC
>DVZL01001351.1:0-18088 GCA_018236625.1 Lasaia peninsularis
ATTGTTACTTCTTACATTTTTTTTATAATTGGGACAATTTTTTGTACTCGTTTATAATGTGGCATTAAAAATACATACAACCCTAAGTTTGAAGCCTTCTATCGCAAACCCATATTTTTATATTAAAAATTTTCACCCATCCTGATTGTTACTTCTTACATTTTTTTTATAATTGGGACAATTTTTTGTACTCGTTTATAATGTGGCATTAAAAATACATAGAACCAACCCTATGTTTGAACCCCTCTATCACAAACCTCTATTTTTATATTAATAATTATTCATCCAGCACGACCACTTATCAATTTGTTATCTCTGTAAAGAATGTATATGACCACGTGGTACGCTAGTTTCTTATAGAACGCATAGAAATCGAACCGGCGACTCATGAGCTCATACGTAATCACATAATACCTATCGACAAGCACGCAAAACCAAAGTCAATTGTCCATTCTACCTTATGATACTCTGTAAACAAATCTTCGAAATAATATACACGCAGTAAAATACATTGCAAAAACCGCATTCAAGTTCAGTATGATGTCATCTATATAGTTGTTTTCGTTATATCAATAAGTACTGAACCAAATTGCAATAAAATTTATATGGGACCTTAAATGAGCTATGCCAATCATATATGTATATCTATACAAATAAATAAAATTAGAGAGTCTGTATGTAATATTAAAACTATTTACAACTGATGTAATAGGAATGCCTTAGACTATTTTTATTTTACAAATGTATGTGTAATGTTATCGCCTCTGTGGTGTAATTGTACGGCTGTTGCCTGTTAATACCGTTAGCCGTGTAAAGTGCCGGGTTCAATTCGCAAGTCGCGCAACTTTTATTAATTTTTTTCAGATTCAGGGCAATATTCTTGCCACCTATCACGTCGTGGGCCCTATTACCTTGGCTAATTGAAGGTGTTCTAGTATATCTACTGGACTTACGAGTCGTGGATATACTAGCACACCTCTACCTACGCTGTCTCTGCTTTCAGGGATAATAGGCGTGAAGGTACTTTTTTTTACCTCTTAAACATATATTTTATAAACCGAGACCCATGTCTCCTTAAGGATGCGCCTTAAAGTAATCGTCATAATTACCTCAGCAAAAGGCGAAACAAAACTGCACAAGCAAACGACGCCACTGTCCGCAAACAGCTTCGCCACCTCCGCCACCCGCCTTATGTTCTCTTCCCTGTCTTCCTTAGTGAAGCCTAGGTTTTTGTTGAGGCCCGTACGAATGTTGTCTCCATCCAGCCCGTATGCCGGTATACCTAGAAATAGGAATGAATTTAGTAACAGGAAAAAAGGGCCCCGGTGGCTTAGTGGTACACGCTCTGGACTTCCATTTCGATTGTCAAAGTTCAAATCTCGCCATGTACCAACGAGTTTTTGTAACTGGTGAAGGAAAACATCATGAGGCAACCCGGCATTTGTGCTCGATATAGCGACGAACTTGCAACATGTCACATTGTGGGACCTAATATCATCGGCTAATCGTGGGTGCATATGTACCTTTCCAAACCCTTTCGAGATATGGGTGTAGCAATTTTTTAACTAGCATTTTACAAGTATATAACATTATGGGGCACAGACATCTCACCTTCATCTCATTCGTTTAGGGATTCATTAGATCTCCTATAATTTACTAAATAATATTATAAAGTCTGTCCATATTTCCTGGATAAATAACCAAATTTGCTAATTTCTTGTGCATTCAAATTAAAATGCATCGGGGTAGAGCGGTTATTAGGATTAATATTATTAATATTAGGACACGACCATTTCGTTTGAAGGAATAACTTCAATGGTCGCTGTGAACTTGACTTTCTAATTATGAGTGATTTGATTGGTTAATTTGCTAGTGGGTACCGATGAAATACTGCATTCTTAACGCGAACGTACTATAAGAGTTTAACTTATAAATATTGTCCATATTGTACGGCTTTATTTAACGAATACCACCTGAACTTTGGTACTTCGTCTTGTTATGAAAACAGACACATGTTACGCAACTAATATCTAAGAACCCTTCACTTTTTAGTTGAGTCTCGATTGTTTCTGTCGTGGGTTTCAAAAGTCCGTTTATTTCGGAGGATAAGTCGTAATTGGCAGACTCATTAACGAGTATCCATCACATTGAATCTCGGTGAACTTTGGCGACTTTGAATTTGATTTTTTTTGGCTTTTTTTAACACTGCGTCGGACTTGCCACCTAACACATCATGGGATCTAATGTCGTCAGTTTATCGTGGGTTCTTTTATATCTCTGCTTGTACCTTCGGAGGTATAGGCGTGACGGTATTTAATATTTTTTATCTGACCTTTGCAATTCGCTCGGACAGGGATCTAAAGCATTATATTACGTATTTGTTCCGCAATAACCCATAATCGCACTGTCGTGTTCCGGTTTAGAAGGTAGAGTAGGTGGCAGAGGTGGCGTCACAAAAATAATTTTGAATCTCACTAAATCAAACCAAGTTTACTTTGCAACTCGCCCAGGTAACACCAGGTTTATAATATATATATTTTTTAAAATGTCGGATATAATAAATAATAATGGCTCTGCTTATAGTTTCATGTCAGTTATTTCCGGTTACAACGACCGACACGACTCTTACGCTTCAATTACGTAAAAAGTTTAAATTCGGATTTTAATAACACATATATATGCATAAAAAAAGTTGCGTTAGTTACACTATTTATAACTAAAGAACGGCTGAACCGATTCGGCTAAAAAATGTCAATTTTATACCCCTACGTGTGACTGGTATGAAATTCGTCGGGTCAGCTTGTCAGTTATAAAGTTCCGTCTCTTACTAGTTGTTGATCTAATTTGATAGGTTTAAAAAATATATATATTTAAAAGTAGCAAATTTTGCCTCATTCGTCGAGGTGTAGGCGTACACGCCGCCGACAAATCGCAAGATGCGGGTTCAATTCCCAACGGGAGTAGGCTGAGTGTGTGATAAGCAATAATGTATCTAAGCCTTTGGGGTTAGATGAATTTGTGTAATTTGTTAAGGGATTGGAAAATATTTAATTACGCAATTAAGTAATTGTAAGAAGACAATACCTTTTGATACAAGATAGGCTTCCAATGCGAAGGCTATGCTGGTCTTTCCTGCGCCACTCAGCCCAGTGAACCACACCGTGCTGCCTCTAAACGCACGGCTTCCGAGTGCTTTGCTCCTCTTCGCTCTGGACACTTGGTGCTTCTGTTCCACCACATTAGTTGCTACTTGTGCACACTGAAATAGGCAAATTAATATCCTTCAGAAGAAGTTTTATTAATATGAGCCTCTTCTAAAAAAATCTAGTTTTTTATGATATTGGAAGGCAAACGAGCAGACGGATTTCCTGATGGTAAGAAATACAAATCGCCTATAGACACCAAAGGTGGAAATGGTGCGTTGCCAACCTGAAGCTGGGATGGTCAGCGTCTTGCGTGAGTAAGTTTACTGGCTATTCTACCCTCCAAACCAGAGCACGACAATGGCGAGCACTGACGCTATTGCGGCAGGAATAGGTAAGGCAGTGGTACCAATCCGGACGAGTCGTTGAAAGACTCTACCTAGTCAATGTCAAGGTGTTGGTGACAATAGACCCTGAACTCGCCTCTTACGAACTGCCTGGGTGAAAGGAAGTTGACCTTTTCTACAACGGGACCCGGACACGGGGAAAATATCTATACATCTAGTAATATATTAATAAGTATAAGAAAAACGAAATGTTTGTATATAGTTCGTGTAAAAGAAATCTAATGATAAGCACATCCTTTACGATTCGTGACATCTATTATCGCGTATACTATCTCACATACAAAATTTACATGACACAATGTTTGAAAATTACTCTCGTGTCTTTTTTTATTGTATAAGAGAGCGAACAGGCACACGGGTCTCCTGACAGTGAACCGTGGCCTATAGACACCTTAGATGTTGCAGTTGCGCCACTGCCCTGCGGTCGGGCTGTTAGAGCTTGTTTTGGCGCTTCCTAACACAAATGCTTATGCGTTTAAAAGGAAGCGCTACCCTCATTTTAGCAATATTATGTTTTTGTGAATGAATAAACATATTTTGATTTTTTTTCATATGCAAGTATACCGGCTACCCTGACCTCCGAACCGGAACACGACGATGTTATTATGGCGGTAGAAATAGGTTAGGCGGTGGATACCCGCCCGGGTAGGCCGGGTATCCAACGCCTAACCTATTTCTAGTTGCTGCATAGCACTCTACTTTCTTGGCATTTTTAAACCTCCCTCTTAGTGATATCACGTGATTTTGTGTTTAATTAATTTCTCATCCCGCTCGAAAGCGGATCAATTAATTATCTCTATGAATAATTTATATAGCAAAAAAAAAGTTTGCCGGGTCAACTAGTAGTATATAATAGGTAGTTATATACTACTAGTTGATCCGGCTAACCCAACCCTCCAATGCTCCCGTTTTTAAACTGAGAAAACAGGTATCTACTTTTCGCCGATATCTATTTAAATAGATATTTGGCTAAAATTCACCTTCACGGTCCAATTTAAAAAGGAAAAAATAATTAAACAATTAATGAAACATCACAATAGATAACAATAAACGACCATACCGTTAATTTATTTTATTATTAGACCTAGACGCAGTTACTCATGATAATAGCATAAGCGAAACCAATTTTGTTTGACCTTTGCCTAAGGTTAGATTTGTTTCTACTTGAGACGACTTCCTCATTTTCTTAAGTAGAATAATTGAAAATTGCTCAAGATCTACGGCTTATATTTAAAATATATTTTCTTTTTCAAGAACTAAATTTTAAGACAAAAAAGGTCTTATTACTTATAGAGTTTGACCAAATAAAAAAACCGACCAAGTGCGAGTCGGATCCGCGCACTAACGGCTTCGTCCCATTATCTGTGCAAACGGTAAAATAATCACGTTCGCTGTGTGGAAGTTCCCTTTAAATGTTTATTTTATCATGTTTTTAATATTTTTTTTGTACAGTGCTAACAGAAATATTGGTGAAGATTCATTATCCCGGTGTTGGCCCTGGTACCGTTGTAGAATAGGCCAACTGCCTTCCACCCAAGCAGCTCGTGAGAGGCGAGCACAGGGTCTATTGTCACTAACACCGTGACATTGACTAGGTGGTAGAGTCTTGCAACGATTCGCCTGGGTGTTACCACCGTCTTACCTATTCCTGCCGCAATAGCGTCAGTGCTCGCCATTGTCGTGTTCTGGTTTGGAGGGTGTGGTAGCCGGTAAGCTTACTCACGCAAGAGGCGTACCCAGCCTCAGGTTGGCAACGCACCATTTCCACCTTTGGCGTCTATAGGCGACTTGTATTTCTTACCATCAGGAAATCCGTCTGCCTGTTTGTCTTCCAATATTATTAAAAAAAAGATTTCTACTGTCTAGTTATCACAGTCCATGACACAGATAGACAGGCGGTTTGAATACAAAAACCCTAAAAATTGAGATTTAGTTGGGGCGCTTCTAAGTTAATTTTTGTAGGAGAAATTTTCGAAAGCCAGTGAACCAATTACATTAGTATCGGTTCCCTAAAATATTTTCCTTAAATAAGTAAATGAGTGTACAAATAATTACAAAATCTGGCATCAATTATGTATATTGTGCAGTAAACAAAGATTTATTTATGTTTTAAGGTTAATTATTGTAAATTATAGTATTGCATGATGGTAGGAATATAAAACAGTTTAAATCATACAAGTACATATGTAAAGCAATAAGTAATATAACATATAATTATATACATAACTAGCTTTTGCCCGCGGCTTTGTGGCTAAATCATGACTTAGAACACAGAAGAGAACTCGAAACAGAATATTATTTTAATACGCCACTGTAGATGATATTGAATGTACTTCCGATTAGGGATAGAATAATATTATGAATCACACAAACCATCCCAAAATATCCTGTAAATTAAACTGCCATTATTATAAATTGTTTTTAATTTGTTCAGGCAAGCATCACTATATGTTATAAAACAAAGTCACTTTTTTTGTCTGTCCCTATGTATGCTTGAATCATTAAAACTAAGTAACGAATTTTGATGTGTTTTTTTTTAATAGATAGAGTGATTCAAGAGGAAGGTTTTTACGTATATAATATGTATAGTATACCCGTGCGAAGCCAGGGCGGGTCGCTAATAGATTATAAAAACGGCAGAACATAAAATGCAAAATCTTGGAGAAAGTTGATGCTTTATGGAAATGAGTATGCATAACATTTGTACAAGGTGTTTCCTTAATGAATAGTTTCTTGAACAGTATTAACTGTACTCGTAAGTAAGTAATAACTTACTTGAGCCTCGGTGGCCTAGTGGTACGTGCTTTGGACTTCCATTTCCTGGTTCGAACCCCGCCGTGTACCAATGAGTTTTTCTAACTCTAGTACATTTTCTGAGTGCTCTTACGGTGAAGGGAAAAATCGTGAGGAAACCCCGGGATTTGTGCCCGATATGGCGACGGACTAGCCACCTGTCACATCATAGACCTAATGTCGTCGGCTAACAATGGGTGCATATGCACTTACCTCTGCCCTTTCGGGGGTATGTGTAACGATATTTATTTTTATTTATAGTTGTTATTTAATGTATAATCTTAAAACTTTAAAATAAAAATCTATACTTCATTACTGGCATCGCCATTATCATCATCTTATCAATAATCCTGCTTGTTCCTTGGTTTTGGGCGTACAAAAGCGCTTGGGCATAGATAACAGGCATGAGAAATAGTGATCAAAAAGTCAATTTTCATTTTAATAATTTTCTTTAAGGGAGTAAATTATATCCTATATGTAAAGTTTGTCGGTTATCATGTTCACCAAAATGTAACATTACAATGGCAAAAAGATAGGTAAGTAGGAGAGCAATAGATACTGTCAGTCATTTCAAAACTCTAGCATACGATGACAGTGGTAAAGTCATGATGCTAAATGTACTGGGGAATAACTACGCAATATTAAGCATCTAGTAGGGCCGGCTATCTCACTTTCAAAAGGCCGGTTTGCTTTGACGTTGTCCAGTTTAGAAAGAGTTAGCAATACTACATTTTTGGGACTGGTGTTGTTAGGAGTGTAATCTCCTTGTTTTATGAGTGTTAGTCAACAATACTAATACATAGAAATAGTTATATAGATATCAGAATAAATTTAATAAGCATCCAGACCCCATAATACAGACATGTATGTTCACAAAGCCGGGAATCGAACCCAAGTCTCGCGGTTGGTCGTTTACGTTAGGTGTATAAGCTAACCCCTAGACCAACGAGGCGGTCAAGACAGTGTTCGCAATGCACCATTACTTCTACGTCAGGCCAAATATATTAGTAAATTTCATATTGAAATTCGTGTCAAAAAAGACTCGCAAAGTAAATAAAAGATTACGACTCACGAGTTTTATAAATGTTATTACCTAAGTTCGCAAATCGCTTGCCAAGATTAAATAAAGGCATTGGTTCACCCAATAAAATTTAAAATCTGAAATGCGCTTATTTTTAGGGTTCCGTACTCAGTTCCGTACTCCGGGACTAAAAAGGGGCTATCCAATTGTCACACGTCACCAGGGGGGTTAGAATGAACACTATCGTCTCGAAACGATCGTGTCGTTTTGCGCGATTTGAAATGTCAAATTCAAAAAACCGAGTACAATTATTTTTTTTAAGGTTTGACATTTCAAATCGCGCAAAACGACGCGATCGGCTGGATCAGGCTGCATGTTTTAAACCGTGATAACTAGACAGTTGAAATTTTCACAGACGATGTATTTCTGTTGCCGCTATAATGTCAAATACTGAAAAAAGAAGACCGTTATTATTTAAAAATGTACGTTCCTAGATCTAATAAAAGGGAGCGAACTCAAAAATATCTATTCTACATAAAGACAGATTAAATAAAACAGATTAAATCTTCAAAGAACGATTAGACAATAATTCAAGAAATCTAAATAATTTCGGCACGCAAAAACGATCGAACTATTTGAATGTTCTACAATTTTCCGATACTAGAAAAGATAATTAAAATCCGAGTTAGCTCCCTTTAGATCTAGTGGTGCGATATGATGATGCTTAAAATTAAGTCGCGCGAGCAATATACTAATTTTATTATATTGTAATAAAATATTAAAATGCGATTTTTTGTTGTTTTTCGTTCGGTACACTATGAAATCGGCAAGTAAGTCATAGAATTAGGTAGAATTTGGAAACACAAACCCAGGTTTCCTCACAATGTTATCCTTCATTATAATGGCACTCAATAGATGTCATAGGTTAGAGAAACTAAATGGTTCGTGGCGGGGATCGTACCGGGACTACCCGAAACCGAAGCGCGAACCGCCAGACCTCGGCTTCAAACTGTATACCTAACCCTGCTAATATTATAAATGCGAAAGTAACTGTCTGTCTGTCTGTTACTTTTTCACGCCTAAACCACTGAACCGATTTTAATGAAATTTAGAACAGAGATTGACCTTGAGGCAGGACATAGGCTACTTATTAACCGACTACTTTAAAAAGAGGTTATGTTTTTACGCGATTAGTATTATAAGTCGGAAAAATGTCTGCCCTTTGAAAGTTGTTTCTGTTATTAAAATAATTCACGCGGGCGAAGCCGCGGGCGGAAAGCTAGTCACTTTATAAAAGAGTAAACTATTCTTAAAACCGGATTAGCGAAAGCAAAATACTGGTCAGCGGAAATAACATTTGATTGTAATCGCTAATTAAAATTATCACCAAGCATTTTATTCTTATCTCTATAAGAATGGAGGGGATTCAGACGCAAAACAAAAGCGACATTTTCACGGCATAGGACCGTAAACAAACGGATTTCCTTATGATAAGAAATACATGTCGCCTATCTACGACATCTAGTGATTAGTGGATAAACTCAGTTGATCCAGACAACCAATAGAAATATTATACATAATAGAAACAACTTAGTTGTCCAAAAATATAATAGATGCCGCTATGCATTGTACATGGTAGACAATCCGCGGTTCAGCGGTTTTTACGTTTTGTTGTATAGGCCTCTTAAATATTATAATCATTCATTGTGAAAATTTCAACTGTCTAGCTATCACGGTGTGTGAGATACAGCCTGGTGACAGATAGACAGACAGACGGACAGTCTTAGTAGTAGGGTTCCAGTTTTTTACCCTTTGATTATGAAAATTTATATTAGAACAAAAATAATAAAAGCAGATATCACAGCCATGGGTTTGTCATCCTTACAAATACGATATGAAAGAATACGACATAACTAACCAATAAAGATAATAATCATGTACACGTTCATAACGTTCATTATTAGCATCCGCAATAACAGTTTGCGCTAAATAGCGCAGCCTTATGCCAACTCATATCCAATATAAAGTTTGAAAACAAATTTATGCTTTCTTTTAATTTTATTAATAGGATAAGACAGCGACACATGCCTCCTGATGGTAAGAGATAATGGTGTCTTATTGACACCATAAATGTTGTAAGTGTCTCACCTCCTGCTGCTAGCCTACCCTATGAACATACGAATGGAGGTAGGATTAGGTAGGCCGGTGGATCCCTACCCGGGTCAGTTGCTGCGCAGCACTCTACCATCAGTGTAAAAAACTTGCACGACTTTGTTTTATATATAGATAGATATAATATAGGAGAACAGAGATTCTATCTATCTCAATTATAATACTTAAAACACCTGGAATAACAACAGCTGATTGACATGTCGCTTCGTAGCGTATTTCAAAACTGACGCGTACGCAACAACCAATAGAGCACGGAAGGACACGAATTCCATGCATATGCAAAGCGATTTATGACTACCTGCAATAATTTGACAATATTCAAAATTGAGTTGAGATGTCCACTTATCAGCTTAACTTAAATACTCGCAGAATTATCAAAATTCTGCAAGCAACTATATATCTATGAAGGATTGAGATAAAATCATAATCATATCATAGTGATGATAATCACTGATGACAATTTCGTAATCAGGAAGTAATAATATTTACTCTACAAGTGTACTTATAACAGATAATACCAGTAATGATTTCCTCACGGGTACCCGAGAATTTCTATATATGACAGTATCATGAAGCTAAGGCAAAATCTAGAGCAATGGTCAGCAACGGGCGGACGGCGGAAGCTTGAACCACGGACTGCCAAATATTGTAAATAATGCTAGTACATAAAAAAATACGTGGACAATTATAGCTTTATCGCTATATTTTTTATTCAAGTTGTCTAGTTAATCTGTTGTAAGTACATACATTAAACTGCGTATTTGAAACCAAAATATCACTTAGATTTAAGTAAATTTATTTTATCACTATATTTTTTTTATCGACCTCGTCAATTTTTTTTAATCTTAAATAAACAGTAATCGTAACCCATCTTAAACTAATTTCTAACCTCTGATCTAGAGATTACACTCCTCAAAACGACTTGTCCCCAATATTAAAAATCTATCTCATTCTCATAAGGTTGGCTATCCCATAAAAAATATGGTCGTTTTCAATAACCTATCTAAAGTTAGAGATAGGCCTACTAGAGTTTTGTTGCTAAGATATTTTTATTGATTATTAAAAAATAACAGTGGTTGTCTGGTTACTAATCTAAGGTAGCCCTATCTCTTAACATTGAAAGGTTATTGAAAACAACAGATTAACTAGACAATTTGAAGTAAGTATAATACCAAGTTAGATTCTATGTGGTATCAGGTCGTTGAGATTGCTATCTCCAGATAGTAGTACCTTTAGCTACGTGGGCTGTATCAAAGATTATTTTTGCTACGACATATAATGGAATATTTTTGAACTATAACTATCTATTAAACATTATATAACAGCAAGAGGTGTGTATGTATGTACGTAAAGTAAATTCTTGAATAAATTGAATTGATAGGACGGTTGTAAACTTAAAACACTTTTTGATGTGTGTATGTTTGTTCGTGTACAAAAAGGCTATTAAGACTAATATTTAAATGAAGATATTTTTATTTTGAATGAAGTGATTATTACTGTGGTGTAACAGTCGCCTGTTAAGACCGATAACCACGTAGGGTCCCGGGTTCAATTCCCAGGTCGGTCAACTTTTCTTAATGTTTTTCTGATTTTTCTGAGTAAGCGTTACATTGCCCGGGATTGGAATGTGTTCGAAGTCGCGATAGGCTTGCCACCTATCACATCAGGGCCCTAGTACCTTGGCTAATCGTGGGTGTGTTCTGGTTTATCTACTGGAATTACAAGTCGTGGATATACTAGCACACCTCTGCTTACCCCTTCGGGGATAATAGGCGTGAAAGTACTTTTATTTATTATTCATGTGCGACCGAAGCCGCAAGCAACGGCTCGTGTTCAATATCATAACTCGTAAGCATTTAAACCGGAATTAGCATCGACCCAGTTAGGACGTTAAAAGTCTGTTGCCCGAAGTGCAATGCTGTTTTACTTTGTGATTATATAATACTTGTTTACTGAAACTAGATATGTATAAATAATATATGTATATAAACAATCACCGCGCCATTAAGAAGTCTACATCTACAGCTTGTCCCCCAAAAAAATCACAACGCAGTATCAGGTCGAGGTTCAGTCTTCTAGGAGATAATCCCACCCAGATAAATAATGATTTCTCGGACTGAGTAGGTAGAGGTACTCTGCTCGCCCAGAAATTTAGTACAGTTGTCAATAGCCACTTTGTTCAGTAACAAATTAGTAATTCCAAAAAAATTACACGATTTTTTTAAGGAATTCGATTGATTTTTATATTCTTACTTACAATAAAACTTACTTTTAATCTATTATACTTTATAATATAATATATGCCAATGAAAACTCAACTAATAATGAACCAGGAGTTTTCCAACGACACGGTATCAAAAAAAAATAGAAAAAACATTGATTATGGCTTTGCGACCCTGTGAGCTGCCCCAATATTTCTTTGAATATATTCAATAAATATAATACAGTAAATATAATGTATGTTGGTATATTTAAGCATTGATAGAAAAAGAGGGATGTTATAAGTTTAACGAATCTCTGTGTGTATCTGTATGAGTCTGTCTGTGGCAACAAAGCTCCTAGACGAATAGACCGATAGTAAAACGGTTTCCTTTGTTTGAAAACTTACATGATCGAGATAATTCTTAGCCACAATTTATGTAAATCTGCCCAGGGTTTGAGGTCATCAGCTCATAGACTCAAATATATGTGACACTAAAATCCTAAAATACAAGTAGCCTTATCTGTTCCCTATTACATCAGCTGTCTGGCAGCAAAAGTCCCATCAAAATCGGTCACATCAAAAGAATGTTTCAGAGACTAGCGGATATAAACAGACAGACACACAAGAATTGAAGAGAGTTTAAGATGATCTTAAACTCTCCCTACCTGTAGAAAGTCATGACGACTGCCTTAAACTCCAAAGAGACATAAATAGAGTGGTAACCTGGAGTAAAAACAACTTATTGCAATTTAACGTTTCAAAGTGTGCCATAGTCTCTTTTTCCCGCAAACAGAGTCCTATGGTACATAACTATATGATTGATGGGATTCCTATGGTTAGGGCGAGTAAAGTAAGAGATTTAGGGGTAGATCTCTCTAGTACGTTGGCATTTAGTGAGCATATTAATAACATCTGCCAAAAGGCCTACCGAAATTTAGGGTTTATTCTCCTTATGGCGCGCGGCTTGAAAAATGTAAATGTAATAAGATTTTGTACAATGCGTTGGTGAGAAGTAAATTAGAAAATAATTCAATGATATGGGCTCCGTATGAATTTAAATACACGCTCATGTTAGAGAAAGTGCAAAATAAATTCCTTAGGTATTTATACTTAAGATACTATGGAGTTTACCCATTTATCCACTAGTGTATCCAACCTTATTTGTTTTAGGTATGGTAGGGTATAACGAGTTAAGTGCAAGAAGAAATCTTGCCATTGCCTCGTTTATATTCAAAATTATTAGGGGGAGGATACATCATCCGGAGATATTGGAAAAAATTATTTTAATGTACTAGATAAATACGTATGGCGACGTCGCCAACTAGATCTTTTTGAAATTCCAAAGGCTAGAACGAGGCTACAAAAGGTGGCGCCACTGTCACGCGCACTATATATTTTAAATTGGATAGCCCCACAGACTGACATTTTCCATTGTTCTCTGACTGAATTCACAAGGAGTTCGTTATTTGTTTTATATGTTATAAGATTAGAAAATTGTATTAGCTTTACTATCGTATTAGGTTGAACCTGTAATGTTAGTTAAGCAAAAAGATAAATAAATAAATAAATCTGTTACGCTTTCACGCCTAAATCGATTTTGATTAAATTAAGTACAAAATACTTTTTAACCGACTAAATTAAAAAGAGGGTACGTTTTTACGCAATAAGTATTATAAGTCCGAAAAATGTTTGCCCTTTGAAAGTTGTCTGTGTAATTAAAATAATTCACGTGGGCGAAGCCGCGTTTGGAAAGCTAGTTGTTTATAAAAATAAGCTCCCAGATTGGCATTCGCAGTTTATATAATTCTGCCACCACAACGTCTTTTCCATTTGTCGTGTTCCGTGTTAAACGGTTCCCCGTGGCAGTCCGGGTTCCCTGTGTGGAATTGACTAGCTACATGCCTACCAGGAAGCTCGTATAAAACAAGCAGAGGTTAACTGGGTCACTACCAATATGACTACTAGTGGTAGAGTACCGTGCGGCAACTCGTCCGAATCCGTATTCCGGTCCGTAGGGACTATAGCCGTTAGACTTGTACAAAAGGTTTATCAGCCCGGCTAGAGGATAGAGACGAACCTACATCTCCTTATCATCAGGGGACCTGTGTGGTTATTCGCTATCTTATCACATAAAAAAAATCTCATCATTGTGCTAAACGAAGTTAACACTTATATGCTAACTGCCCTAGGGATGTAACGTTAAGCACGTACTATACATAGAATATCTGTGGACAAATTACACAGTTTTATCCAACCCCAAAGTAAATAAACAACATGGTCATTTTACCGTTGTTAGTTTTAATTATTACAAACATTTCTTCATCACACAAGGCTTCCGTCGGGAATCGATCTCGATCCTCGTGGTTGGTTAGTGGCATTAGATGTATACGCTAACCCCTAGACCAACGAGGCGTTCAGAAACATATCATTTCTCTGTCTACCAAAAAGATTTGATTATTGGAAGAAATATCCCTTTTTCCACAAAGTTTCATCACGACTTTTAGGAAATACTTTTCCCGAGAGTTTCTATTATGGCGGAGTGACATGAAATTAAGTCGTAACAAGTTTCTAGGTCAAAGAGTTTGTGCGAGGATCTGGGAAATGGTGGACGAGTGAATAATGTATGATGTTCAATACTGATCGAATCGTAACTCTACACAATACAAATATCAGTTGCTGTTCGTTAATCTCGCTAACACTCGAGAACATCTCGACCGCTGTAGCTAATTTTGATTTTTAATTACTGTTAGAAGTTAAAGGAAGGTTTAGAAGTAAAGTAAATGTAAAAAATCAATCCTCAAAAATACAAACAAGCCCTTAGACCCCCTCTAAGTTTTGCTTTGGAAGCAAATCTGTATTACCGTTTAGAAATAGAAGCCGACACCTATCCGATGGCACCATCATCATACAAATAAAAAAAGTAGTCTAACATATTATGTACTAGCTGACCCGGTGGACTTCGTACCCGTTAATACTCAAACACTATTTTACTTTTTACTGAACGTATATGTATACATAGACGATACATATAACGAAATAATATTTTTACAATTTTTATCTGATTGCCTGTCTATCGGTTCTGGCTTATCTCTGTATTGGCTAGACCGATTTCGACAGGACTTTCACTGGTACACTTTTATTTAATTAAATTCAAACGCGAATAGAGTCGCGGATTCAGCTAATACATTACATAGCCAAGTCGCATCACACACCTACATACTACATTATGCATGGATCAGTTTTCTAATTGCTCCGCCTCGAGGTTCAAACGGCATATTGAGCCTTAAGGAAATTGAACGTACGAAAATTTATTTAATTAACTCTGTATTTCATTATGTCTGTACCAACGATAACGTGTTTTTCATCGACAAAAATAGTATATGAGATCCAAGTAAAATAGAAAACGTCTCTGATAGAAATCAGGCTAATGAAGAGCCTTGGTGACCTAGTGGTACGAGCTTTGGACTTCCATTTAGCTAGTCTAGTTTCACACCCCACCATATACAATATTTTTTTCTAACTTAAGTACATTTTCTGAGTGCTCTTACGGTAATTTATGCTCGGATCGATGACGGACTTGCAACCTATCAAATAAGACCTAATATCGTCGGCTAACTGTGGGTGCAAATGTGTCTCTGCCTTAAGGGGATTTGGGCGGAACGATATTTATAAAAAAAATTATATATAGAATACTAGCTGTGCCCGCGACTTCAAAAATAATAGCAGCCTAAGATATTCCTTGTTATATCAGCTGTCTGCCAGTAAAAGTCCCGTCAAAATCAGTTTTGCCGTTTCAGAGATTAGCGAGTACAAATAGATAGACAGACAGCCGACAAAAATTTAAAAAATACTAATTTGATACATGTGCCTTGTAAAAATATGCATTCATCAAAAGCGGTTACTGTAATATTACACACAGACACTCCAATTTCAGTCATTTGTATAGGAGAAAAAAACATAGATACTTAATAGCTAACATCAAAAGGTCCGACCGGATGCAGAGATCCTTTTGTCTTTAGAGATAAAATCGCTTACCTAATGGAGATTTCACCCACATTTACACAAATTGTATTTTACGGGTAGGCATTTTTGTAAGAATGGCAAAAGATTTTCCGTATAGTAGGAAATGGCGTCTGTATTTGGCTTTGGCTTCTTTAATCCCAGAACTGCAAGTAGGCAGTAGACTAGAGCCGATGCCTTTAAGAAAGGTAAGAAAGGAAAAAATGTACTGTAAAATGAACCCGAACACTTTCCGACCTCGAATAACTCTAAATTTATTAGGTATATTCTCTTTCATTTTCTATAGGTTTCATTATACTATATTTTTTGTTTCAAAAACTATCGACCCTAATCTATTAAGAGTACCATTAAAACACCGAGATATTGTTTTTGTTAACCCGTTACTAATTTAAGTTTCATGATCACAGGAAGATCATGTCCGGCAAATTTTTCTTCGTCTGCCAAATGGGGAAACGGCTTTCATCTACCCTCAATGTTTTTTTATCCTTCCCAATGTATTTTTCTTAATTATTTTTGCGTAAACAAAACTTTGGGAAATAAAAAAGTATTTTTTTTGCTATAAGATAGCGAACAAGCACGGCTCTCCTGATGGTAAGAGACAACCGTGGCCTACAGACACCATAGATGTTGGAGGTGCGTCACTGTCTTGTGGCCGGGATGTTAGCCCTGATATGCAACTCTACCGGCTACCCTACCCTCCACACCAGAACACGACAATGGCGAGGATGGAACACGAGAATAGGTAAGGCGGTGGTACCAATCCGGGCGAGTCGTTGCAAGACTCTACCACCCAGTCAATGTCACGGTGTTAGTGACAATAGACCCTATGCTTGGCTTTTACGAGCTGCCTGGTTGGAAGGCAGTTGGGCTATTCTACCATGGGACATGGACTAACACAGCGGGTAATTTTTATAGTTATTGGATATGAGCGTGCGCGAGACCGACTCCCACTAGGACGGGTATTTATACGGGTATATAACCTGCTCCTTGTAACGATTTTTTTTACAAATGTCCCATTTCAGAATTATCATTTGTACCCTATTCTAATTGGTTGGACATTTTTCGCAACTATGCAATCTACCGTCTCTATGGCTCGTTACCGGGCGTTAACCTTCGCTGTGAGCACCGTGAAAACGTTTTTTATTACCTTCCTAAGGCAATAATGACGCCGTAATCTAAAATTCCTTTGATGCCTTAGGCGACAGAAATAAACTAAGTTTTTCGTAAAGGCTTTGAACCAAGTTATTAGTGACGCTTTTAGTAATAACATGGTAGCATGCGGCGACTTCGTCCACATTTTAATTAAATTAATTTCTATAATTCTAAAATAAAAGTAACTTAAAAATCCATTCCAAAAGAAACAGACAGAGACATAAAGACGAAAAATGAAAATGCGACAAGACTATTCGTTTATAGTCGCTTAATTTTTTTTCAAATATCCTCTATGCACAGAATTCACTATTCCACGTTCTTATTATATGTGTAGATAGATAAGATGTCGAAATCCATCGGGTTTTTCTTTAATGTGATCAAAACATATGTTTTATGTTTATGCGGGAGCCAATCAATAAATAGATAGTGTTGGCGACACTGACTGCAAGTAAGTCTTTGGCTGTCACCTTTGCGCATAAAAAAATTATAAAGTCATAATGACATCTGTCACATTTAACACGTTTTTCCATTATTAAAATTCTAACCTCTACTATACATTATTCTACTCTTTGATTCTAACCTAGATGTTGTAAGCTGCACATTGAATATTATTTACTATTTCATTTATTTCAATAAAATACAGTTACGTTATTAGTACCATAGAACTTTTATTGCATACAGTCCACAATACCGCATCGAACATGTATGATAAAAACATTGTTTTATCTCGCATATATTATAAATACAGATACCAAGACCAACCAAGTTTTTTGTTGTAATTAGAATAGGTATTTTATTGACAAAGCAAAAAATAAATAAAATTGAATAAATAAAAAATATTCAAATAAATAACGGTACAGGTGTTGCCTGTTAAGACCGTTAGCTACGTAGGGTCCCGGGTTCAATTCCCAGGGCGGGCAACTTTTCATAAAATGTTTTTCAGATTTTTCTGAGTAAGTATTACATTGCCCGGGATCGGAATGTGCCCAAAGTGACGATAGGCTTGCCACCTATCACATCAGAGCCCTTGGCTAATCGTGGGTGTATTCTAGTATATCTACTGGACTTACGTGTCGTGGATGTACTCGCACACATCTGCCTACCCTTTCGGTGATAATAGGCGTGATGGTACTTTTTATAAATACAGACGCTCCAATTTTATTAATTTGTATACATG
>DVZL01001352.1:0-18088 GCA_018236625.1 Lasaia peninsularis
CACCACTGACCACTAAAAGCACTGATACAGCATATCTGCTGGTGATGATAAACAGATGACAAAAAAGTTTTGGTTGGTTCATATGTTATCTAGTGCTACGCGTTTCGGACTTCCATTTCGGTAGTCGAGGTTCCAACCTCGCCATGTACCAGTGAGTTTTTCTAGCTTAAGTATATTTTCTGAGTGCTACCTCTGCCTACTCTTTCGGCGTTATGAGCGTGACGGTATTAATATATATTTTTTATAACTTACCGTAGCGTAACATATTTAAAATAAATTTAGGTGAATAATTTTATGGGGCAAGATACGTTTAAAAATAAAAAAATATTTTATTCTGTTTTTACTACTAGTTGTCATAGCGGCAACAGAGCTACAGCATTTGTGAAAATTTCAACTTTCTAGCTTTCTCGGTTCATGTTTCTGTTGACAGACGGATGGACAACGGAGTCTCAGTAATAGGGTTCCGATTATACCCTTTACGTATGGAACCCTAAAATGAGTACGTCTTTTTGTTGAACCTCCTCAGTCTTATCTGTTTTGGAATATCTGTCATTGATGAAAAATTATCATATGATAGTGTACGAAGTAAAAAATGTCTCCGAAGTCTAAGTCGAAGGATAGTGTTGGTAGGTTCACCGCGCATCCCAGTGTTGGACAGCAACAGTGTACATAATTACTAAAATAATGATGATTATGATTTCAACGTTTTACATAAGAACTAATGACGCTGTTTACATAACATTTAAAAAAGTAGGTAAACTGTTTCATACATACATAATAATATGTCCGTATTCGTATTTCCATCATGTGCAAACAAAAAAACAGACAAACTAACTAAAAAGGCCAAAAAATTTTTTCAGAATCGACCCTCGAAGCTGAGCTTTACTTTAGTGTTGTGCAGCAACTTGCCCTGGTAGGGATCCACCTACCTGGCCTTATTTATATCTGAAGAATATAAAGAAAATTGTAGAAAAAATTAATGGGTAAACGGGTTACCGTCAGAATAAAAAAAATACAAAGAAATTTAGGATAGGCTAAGTGTTCAGCCAAAGAAAAACAGAAATAAGTTAAACAAGTTATTAAGCAAATCAGGTTTCCTATTAGTAAGAAACATTTTACTAATAGGAAATCTGACCTACAAATAATTTTAGTGATACGTTGTTAACTTGATGCAGGGACACATCCCAAATTAACAAAGCTCCTTTTTTTATTTTACCATTTAGGTACATAGACCCACGATACGTTTACTAAATAATTTGTTTAATTTTATGCTTTTTTACGTTATAATTTGAGCTAACACTTCATAATGCATCCATTTCTATATTTATTTTTAGTAATTTCTTTGTAAACCTAACATTTTCTTAATCTCAAATCAAATTGCAAAAACCGCAATATAAAGGGCAATAATCAAGTAAGTAGGTAGGTAAGTATATAAGAAGGTGACCCTTACAATGATTTACCTCTTGTTTGTATTTATAAACTCATTGGACCCTTATAATTTTCTTTCTACTATGTTTAAGTTGCAAGTATGTAAACTTATAAACTAAACTATGAATTCAAAGTTTGAAGGCATAGACTCACTAAACAAGAAATAAATACTTATATAGCATGCATTTAAAATAAACCGTTGACTGACTATGAACATACCATTGGTTTCAAACTCAAGACATAATTAGTAATTCCAATAGGTACGTTTCGCCAGACTTGATAAGCAAATTAATCGAAAACAGTAATTTACTCACCAAAGGGCGTTCTCGGTTGGTTTTAATAAATTTGTCACGCAAAAAACACAACACAAATTACACAAAAATAAACTTGAAAATTTTGATTGCTGTCAAATAATTCCCGCCACTAGTTTTTTTTTTAATTGGACCTTCGTGAAACGAACGACGTAAGCTACGTCGCGCCACTGACTAACTGCGACGACTTTCAAATCTTACGCATTGGCAAACTATAAAATTACTTCAGAAAGCGTGTCAACAATTTAAGACATTTAAAATAGAGTTTAATTTTGCTTAAATTTTCTATTTAAAATAGCAAATACTTTTAGTTTCGCTGCCATATTAACTTATATGCATTTTTAAGCAAAAACAACCTTAAACATACATTCTAGATGTTCAATTTTCTATGTGCTTTTCGTGTAAAACCTGAGAGCTAAATAGTTTTGAGATGCCTTCGCCATATGAATGTTTATGTGTCAAGCATTGTAGAAAAGATGTGTGGTAATAAATGTGATAATTGGCGAAGTAAATTACGGTTGGCTCTAACGTATTTCGTTTAAGAATTTCTAACAAAAACATTGTAACGTAGAAGTTAATTTTACAAAACTTAAATATCGTACAAAACTACAAACAATATTAGACACTTACATAATTATTATTGTCTGTTTTTGTACATAATCTAAATTGTGTTCAGTACGTAAAAGATATGTTGGTAATTAAGAGTAATTTAAGAATTCAGTAATAATTTCTTAAAAACCTTTCCGTCTCTTAAAATTATCAATAAAGAATAATATTTTTAATTCATCAACAATACCAAAAATTTGTACGTTCATTAGGTCGGTAGGTACAATTAACAAAATTTTTGTCATTCTTTAAAAAATATTCCAATTTATAAGACTTTAGCTAATAATTCAAGTAAATATTCTCGTATAAATCAAAACTTTTATGAGTAAGTACTGAAATAAATATTTTTTAAGTATTTCAACCTCCACGATCTAACAAAAATTGGTTAAATTATACTTATCTACGAATTTATATAACCTCAAACTGAGCATAGCAAATATTTAAAATACGTTCACTGTTTTTATAATTTGAAATCACATTTTAATTTCAGATGGATAAAGTCTAAAAAAGTATCAGTGTTTTATCATAACATTGTAATTTTATAGTAGATAGGTACATCACCATGCTAATGTGACATCACTAGACCGTAAAATCTTTTTCTTAAAATGAATCTATGATTTACGACAGAAAGACAGTATGGCTATTAATCTTTGAACCTGTCCTACGCTGAAGAAAAAACAAAAATTCCTAAAGCCACCACTATTATCAATGAAAATCTCATGATTTATTTGCTAAAATGTGGAAAAGAACAATACTTAATAATTTATGTTACATAGTTATTTTATAGTAACTGCGAAATACTACAGCAACTCAATGAAAAACTTATAAAAATCTCTTAAAAGTTAAATACAAACTTGAAAAAATTTGACCAAGTGCGAGTTGGACTCGCGCGCTAAGGGCAACGTACGTTACGTTAAAGGGTTTAACGATACGTTCGATCGTAAAAAAAAAACATTTTAAATATTTTAATAGCATGTAATTTGTATAGAGCTGGCGCGATTCATTTTTAAACATTATATCTGATTACATGAATGGACCTAAATTTAAATAGCTCAGGTTAAGATGTCACCGATTTACCTAAGACCATGACTTTTTTTTACGGGATAAGACAGTGAATAGGCAACGGGTCTCCTGATGTTTAGAGACAATCGTGGCCTATAGACACCATAGATTTTATAGGTGCGCCGCTGCCCCGTGGTCGGGCTGTAAGACTTTATGTGCAAGTCTACCGGCTACCCTACCCTCCGGACCAGAACACGACACTGTTATTAGAGGCAGGAATAGGTAAGGCACTGGATCCTTACCCGAGCGAGTTGCTGCACAGCGCTCTACCACCAGTGGTCATGTTTGTAGTAACCCAGTTAAGCTATGCTGGCCTCTTACGTGCTGCCTGGTATACACGGAGTGAAACAAATTTATTAATGGCAGCTGCTTACGCTATTGCAATAAAATAATAGCATAAATGCAGTAAACCGCAACAAAAAACAGTTTCAAGTTCATAACGTATCGTCTAGGTCAGCCTTTTCCAACCTTTTCGAAGGGCGGACCCCAACGCCACCTTTCCATGATCCGCTGACCCCTAAAAAAACTTATTTGCAGTACTCACATAGTTTAATTTATGTAATAGGCTAGCGTACCCACCCGTCAGAATAGTCTGGTCACTAAAAATAATTTCGTAATTTTCTTGTTTTGTCAGCGGACCGCCTGGGGTCCCCAGATTGAGAAAAGCTGGTCTAGGTAAATGTTCATTTTTATTTCACATTTTAAATATTATTGAACATATTACCATATAGTTTATATGAAACACAAACGTTGATCAAAACAATAATCGAAATAGGTACATTGGGATCCGAAAGGTGAAACACAGACAAATTGAATACCTACCTCCTCCTTTGAAGAACATTAAAATACAGCCGGTAACCAGATAAATACGAGAACTGCATAAATCGTTTCTTTTTATTATAAGTAGAGATACTTTGCTAGTGTTTTATAGTTGAAAAAGAAACGCTGTAACATGGATAATTATAAATGACTAGATGTGCCACGCGTTATCACCCCGTTCATATGAGAACAATGTATTAAAAAACCGCCAAGTGCGAGTCAAACAGGCGCTTGAAGGGTTCCGTAATTATTATCCATAAAAACGGCATGGCATTTGTTGTATGGGAGCACCCTTTATATATTAATTTTATTCTGTTTTTAGTATTTGTGTCAAAGCGGCAACAGAAATACATCATCTTCAATTCAAATCAAATTTTAACTGTCTTGCTATTGCAGTTCATGAGATACAACCCGGTGACAGACAGACGCATAGCGGAGGCTTAGTAATAGGGATCCGATTTTACCCTTTGGGTACGGAACCCTAAAAAATATTTTGAGAACACCAAGAGTAAATAAAGTAGAAAATCATTTATGCATATTTCTAATTATGTTAGGTTGGCTGGTAGAGAATGCAATGTAGCATTAAGTCCACCTTTTTTCATTTTTTTGTTCATATTTTTTTATATAAATAAAAAAATTCAAAACGAATTGCCTGTGATAACTTATTTATTTATTTATTTAAAACACCTTATAAAATAATCAATTATTTTTTTATTTTGTAATGTGTTTGATTCATTCGATTAAGTACCATAAAATGTTGTATTAAGTAAAACTTAAAAGCTAGACATATTATGCTGACGCAGACATCTTTTTTGACCAATTTTAAGTGGATTTTTAAAGTGGACCAATTTCGTAATACATATTTTTTGCGTAGCTTTCACCATTTACGCAGCGCACGCAATGAAAGCTGTCAAAAAGAATATTTTTCCCGTTTTTGCAACTTTTACCAACAGGTAACACTTTTTTTGTGTTCAGTCGCAGTCGGGATACAGGCAGACAGAGACATAAATATGTTGTTACTCGTTTTGAGTCGCCTAGGCTTTTTTTCTAAACATATTTGATACCTACTGCTATGGCTAATGTGTGCAGACGATATTGCGCTGGCAGACACACAGAAAGGGCGCCTGGTGCGACGCGTGAACGCATGGAGGGATTTGCTTGAAAACGGTGGTCTGAAGCTAAATATGACTAATAATAAGACAAAGTCCGAGATGTTACACTCCATGTAGTGTAACATCTCGGATCCTACGTCTGTGCGAATAGGCGAACACATGACCAAGCGTATAGACCTTGCCTGGGATCCGTTATCCATATTTCCGGCGATATCGATCACGACATCTCAATCCGAATTATTGGGGTTTGGGCTACGTGGCGGGAATCAACTAGCGTCATTTGTGACCCCAAATTCCGATAAAGCTGAAAGGACAGGTCTATAAAAACATCATTAGGCCATCTTTTGCATGGCAGTGAAGCATGTCCGTTACTGGAGCGGCACAAGCAGAAGCTGCATGTCACGAAGATTAATATGCTACGTGGAGAAACTGCATTAAAAAGACTCACATACGTGGCTGCCTTAGTAAACTACAGAAATGCCGCCTTAAATGGTACGGTCATGTTTTGCGTAAACCGGCGGACTACTTGGGAAACAAATACCTGAATGCCATAAGATCCATAGGCGTCGGTAAAAGAAGCTGGCCCAAGAAGCGCTGGCTAGATGTCGTGGAACAAGATATCCTTGCAAATGGAATACTGGGGATGCTGAAGTCTGAGCGAAGTGAAGACGTAAAAGTAGAAAAGCGGACCATGGGTTCCCACGTTCAAATGTTGGAAACACGGGATTTTCCCCGTGTTGATCCAGGTTCCGTTGTAGAATAGGCCAACTGCCTTCCAATCAGGCAGCTCGTAAGAGGCGAGCACAGCGTCTATTGTCACCAACACCGTGACATTCACTATGTGGTAGAGTCTTGCAAGGAGTCGCCCGGATTGGTACCACCGCCTCATCTATTCCTGCCACAATAGCGTCAGTACTCGCCATTGTCGTGTTCTGATTTGAAGGATAGCGCAGACGGTAAACTTTCTCACGCAAGAGACTTACTATCCCAGCCTCGGGTTGGCAACTCACCATTTCCATCTTTGGTGTGTATAGGCGACGTTTATTTCTTACCATCAGGAAATCCGTTTTGCCTTCCAATATTACCTATAAAAAAAGAACAAACGGGAATAACACTCTGATGATGATGATGTTGATGACAGAATTCACTGATGTGTAGATAGATGTGTAGGTATGGATTAGGTACACGGCCAAAATAACGACCAACTCCTAGTCTTATTAAAATAGCAAAATCTTATCTCAAATCTTGAAAACATATTATGATACTTATCTAAATAAGCCAAGAGTAACGAATTATGACTTAAATCACTCGTTTGAATGGCGAAGGCTAGAAAAACCTGTCACACTGCTTTAGGGTTGTACATACATTTAAATAAGTGAAACGCAGTAAAACTGCAAAAATCCTTTTGCAACTTCATTAATTATAAATTGGTGTGTTTTCATTCCTTCAATTATTCATTTATGTCGCCCAAATAGTTTTTTTATATTATTGTTCATATCTCTGAACTAACCTGATATAAGTACAAAACAAGAATTATCAAATTCCATTGGGAATTAGCTGAGTAACCTCGTAACAAAGTAGCAACAGGTCTAAAAGAAATAAGTCCCCATCTCGCTGTCTAGTGAAACCGTACCTTATCGATGTCCATTATATACAAAAACAACAAATAAAATTGCGTAGTAAATATTTTAGTAGTATACTCGTATGTGTAATTTGCTTATGCGATTCATTTTTAAGAAACGTCTTCTGTTGTTTTTATGGTATTAGAAGGCAAGCAGACGGATTCCCTGATGGTAAGGAATATACGTCGCCTAGACACTATAGAAGGTAATGGTGCGCTGCCAACCTGAGGCTGGGTTGGAAGCCTCTTGCAAAGGTCGGTTAACCGGCTACCTTACCCTCTAAGCCAGAACACGACAGTGACAAGCACTGACGTTATGGTGGCAGGAATAGGTAAGGCGGTGGTACCAATCCGGGCGAGCCTTTCCAAGACTATCACCTAGTCAACGTCACGGTGATGGTGACGCATAAACCTTTGGTCGCCTCTTACAACGTGCCTGGTGTCTTCAAGTCAAGAGCCCATCATGCCCATGCCCATTCATGGGAAAAAATATTATGTGAATAGAACGAAATTATCGCCTCTGTGGTGTAACGGTACAGCTGGTGTCGCCTGTTAAGACCGTTTGCCACGTAGGGTCCGGGTTCAATTCAAAGATCGGACAACTTTTCTCAAATGTTTTTCAGATTTTTCTGAGTAAGCATTACATTGCCCGGGATTGAAATGTGCCCGAAGTGGCGATAGGCTTGCCATCTATCACATCGGGGTCCTAGTACTTTGGCTAGGTAATCGTGGGTGTGTTCTAGTATATCTACTGGACTTACGATTCGTGGATACACTAACACACCTCTGCCTACTTCTTTGAGGATAATATGCGTGAATGTAATTTTTTTACTTCGATACTTATAATTTATGAAATTGGAAGATGAACAACAGATAGATTACCTGATAAAGTACTATTTTTAGGGTTCCTATTATTAAGTTCAGTGTCAGGAGCAAAGATAGACGAGCAAGTGGTTAACGTGGTCAGCGATCACCGCCGCCGCTGAAGTCGCAGTTAGACTGCAGTCTTTCTAGTCGTAAGTTAGCTTTTTCATAAGCTCTCTAAGTCGTATTTTTTCGAAAATACCGTTTGCAGAAAATGGTTTTTGTTTCTTTTATGTATGTACTCATTTCGAAGTGTCAATTATTTATAGGCTAAGATAACAAGATGGTCCAGATCAGAACACGACGATATCATTATGGCAGGAGGCATCTGAAAGGCGGTAGATCCCTACCCGGGCGAGTTGCTGCACAGCACTTTACCACTAGTGGCTCGCTTGTCTGATTTACACTACCTTGAACAACATGAGGAAAATCATTAATAATTTAAAAATATAATTGTATATTCTATTACAGGTGGTCGAGCGGGAATTGAACCAACATTCGCGGCGCGGCAACAATGGTCTGTAGTAGCGGTAGTGGGAGATGCCGCTACACTGCGCTGTCGGGTGCTGCGGCTGGCAGGACGAGCGGTGAGGACTGTTTTTGTAGCATAACTTACCAAATCTACCGATGACTTTCCTTACCATGCATTAAGTTAATGACATCGTTTGTGGCATCGATATTGGCAAAATTGAATTTAATCACGTCGTTTGTGGCACGGATATTGGCAAAATTTAACTTAATGATGTCGTTTGTGGCACTGATATTGGCAAAATTAAACTTAAGGACGTCGTTTTTGGCACTGACATTGGCAAAATTAAATTGAAGACGTCGTCTGTGGCACCGATATTGGCAAAATTAAACTTAATGACGTCATTGGTGGCACCGATATTGGCAAAATTAAGGATACCAATCTGGATGAATACAATCTTGTTTAGAAGTATAGATACTTAAAAATTGAGCCACTGTAACTTTGTTTAATTTCCTTTCGGTTTAATTAATTAAGACTTTAATGATAAAAAAAAATTACGTGTGTTAATAAGTTATTATAAAAAATATTTGGTTATACCAATATAAAATTATACATCGTAGTACATTTTACCAATGATAATTAGATATTTAAAAATGTACTAAAAAAATGTTGTATACCCTTAGTTTTAGAATTCGTTTTATCTCCATCTATCGTAAACTACCACCATATCCAATCCTAGTCAGCCAGGATAAGAAACGGTGCAACAAACTTCCAGGCTACCAATATTACCTACTTTAGACCAATTAAATTATTACTAATAGTAATTAGAATATTTTATTATTTAATCTTATCTGCAACAAAACATTTACAATATTAAATGTAATAAGCCTTCTTATGAGTTCTTTTAAATGGTATAATTACGTTTACAATAATGATAAATATAATTATGATTGCTATACTTCCTACAATATTTCCCGTGTTGTTCCGGGTCCCCTTGTCTATAATAGTCCATCTGTTTTCCTACCAGGCAGCTCTTAAGAGGCGAGCCGTGCGCTTGTTTGCTGTCTTATCCCATAAAAAACCTTAAATGATTAGGTGGAGTTTTTGTAAATTATTTACTAGTTCTTTATGACTTGTGTTTTGTTAATAATCATTATTAATTAATTAATCAACGTACTCTGTCGTAGCAACTGGCAGTTGGCACTTGGCATTATATGTGCCGCTATACCCTAATACGGTGTGGAGTCGCGTGCGGATTGACGGCAGTCGGCAGGTGACCGCTGGCAGTGGTCCCACGACCCGGAAGTGGGCGCGTGCCGCTACTGCGGAGAGTCGACGACCGGTTTTTTTTCAACATTCGCACGACCGATATAGCTCCGTGACTCGTAACTCGTGACGTGGCAAAGACCGCTTACCGGCGAATCGGTCGCCTTCCATGTGACCGCGTCACCACATACTGATCATACCATTTACATCTGTACGATGCTATTGGAATGTTCCGTATTTCAATAGAGAGGAAATCAAAACTTCATTCTTCTTCTATTATAACTTTGGCCTCCTTTCTAAATACCAGTTCCAAATCTAGTTTATAAACTTACTAGCTTTCCGCCCACTGCTTCGCCAGCGTGAATTATTTGAATGACATAGACAACTTTCAAAGATCAACCCTAACCCTACGTCCTTTCTCAAGGTCAACCCTAACTCTGTACTCAATTTCATCTGGATTGGTTCAGTGGTTTAGGCGTGAAAGCGTGACAGACAGACAGGCAGAGTTACTTTCGCATTAATAATATTAATAGGGATGAGTTAATCTAATATTAATTTGTAACTTATTATCTGCCAGTAAAGTTTCCTCAACAGACTATATCGAGTGCCTCTAAAAAAACAACATATGTATCGTGAACTTGAAAAAACACTAATTTAGTTTTAGGTTCTACCCAAGTTCATACGGATGGCGTATCCAAACACTTCATTCTGGCTGTTGTGTCGAGGATTTGGCGTAGTCTTGATAAAAAATGTCTATTTTTGCTTATCCCAGTAGAAATTAAAATTACAAGGAATCTGCTAAATAGAGCAACGCTTTTCGAAGCCAAGGCCACGTGTTCACTGATAAAGATTAGTAATTGCCAAAAGACATAACTCCTACTTACGAGTATTTTTATCTTATTCGGTTATCGCTATAATTGACACTTGGCACTCGGTTCCACTTACCCTGAGTAGCCTCGCAAGGGATAGAAATGTTTTCTATAATGCCAGCTGCTTCAAGGGTTTCTCATATTCTACTAAGTTTTGAACATAACAGTTATAAGAACAGTAATCACCGTTTTCGCTGTGCCATTCATTGAATTTAACTATATTTGGCAATTTCATTTTTAAACTACTTCCCGAGAGATATTCTTGAAATGTAAAAGTGAAGAGATTTACGAGTATAATTCGATCGTAATAAGAAAAGCATGTATAGTTTTTTTGTTAATATTCAGTGGTACGGTATATAATTTTGGGCATCTGGTCCCATTTGACCTTAAGACAATGGGACTCTAGCCGCGTCGCATAAAGGTGTTTCGTGAGGTCTCCTTAAATGCGGTGCCCATGGTAGTTTGGTGAAAAATGAGATCGCCGATGAGAGTTCTGGATAGATACAAATAAATAACTATGATTAATTGGAACTTATTGTAAACTATTATATATTTGAAAGAGAGAATCATTATTGTATCTACCGATACCTTAGAATACAATTCTGGACATCATGAATCCTGGTAGAACTTAACATTTTATGTCGGAGTTTTTCGACAGGGACTACTCAAATTACGAAATAGAACAATTTTTTAAATTCATATGCCTTTTACCCTCCCACCGCGTAATAATATTGTTTCACTAGCATAATTTACAAATTAATGTAGATCTTGGGTACGACAGAGAAGGGGCCTCACTGATGTAACTTCGCCCACGTCTATACTCCACGCTACACCACTGCTCATTTCCTGACCACAATGTCCACCTAGTACTCGGTTTATTTCCGTACCTAACGTATTTCAGCGCCGCTCTAGGAAGTTAACGGCGCCAAGTATTTATCACGAACAATATTCACGATACGCTCAATGCTTTACGAGCAATAACTTTATTTTCATGTTTGAAAATTCACGTCTCGACTTTACTATTATTTATGGGTTAATTGAATATATCAATGGAATCAGAGTGTTTCTTTTCTTAGAGATTTTACATTAGCAATGTTTAATTTTTAAAATCTGTTAAAGAATTTATTTAAATATGTGATACAAGGAGGAATAATTGTAGATAGATCAACAAATTTTTGGTCACTGAATGTACTAGTATATCTTACTAGAAAGTTTAGTGATAAAATTATTATCATATTATGCTAAAACTTAATATATACAAAAGAAAAAAGTGATTATCTGACATATCTGTTAAAAAATCGATGACGTATCAGCTTATAAAGATTTTTGAAAATGTATTCTTAAAGGGAAAAATGAATGTTTGTATGTTTCTCTACACGTACGAAGTTGCTCGCGGCAGTTCATAAAAATATTTCCTCTCATTGCTCATGTGAATTCCTTAGACGCAGCTAATAGTTGCGATCGAGAATTCGCGGAACAACTTTTTGCGTTGATCGTAGGGAGCGGTTTAAAATAGTCCGAGTATGTTGGTATGTGGTGGCAACCGCTATATATACCTGCGAGTACAGCTGCTCCTCACTGCCATTGCCACGTGGTCGGATGTCCGTACTTCCTCCGTGACTCATCCGGAAACTTTCTTCACGCAAATTTTATGATTGAATATAGCAGCATGACAAAGCTCTTCCTTTAGTTTGCATATTAGTTCTTTCAGATTGTCGATGCTGGTTAGACTGTAAAGTCAGCCGGTAAACTTTAGTCTTATGTTGTTGATACGCTAACAGCCACATTATTAAGTGTCTAAACCTAATAACCTTGAAATTTATCTGCTTATAAGGTTTCAAACTCTTCAATAATGGCAAGAAATTCTAACAAATGTGTAATATTATTATTAATAATAATCTTTATTTACCTGCACATTTTGATTATAATTACAATTATTATAACAATCACATTTTAATGTTTAAAGTTTTTCCAATTAGGACGGCGTGGAGGTTTTTTTATGTAAAAATATATTTGTATAAGAACACCTCAATTTTCCATAAATTTAATTACCTATATTATTTAAAACAATTTGATATAATTTCTCTATTTTGAGAAATAGTTTATGAAATAATCACCAAATAATTGAAAATTAATTAAGATTAAATAATAATATTTTAATTTGTAGGTTTCGTGGGTGCGCTCCAGTGACCTACAGATATTGACACACGCAGGGGCGGTGTTCACCGCTGATTCTCGCGTCTCCTGTTCCCAAGAATCTTGGGATGCTGCAGTAGCTCTAGACAGTGATATTATCAGCTCAGATGATGATTGGGATACGTCAGGTTCCGTACATTCCCTCACCATAGAGAAGTTGCGAGTCAGTGACTCTGGACGTTACGAATGTCAGATTAATACTGAACCCAAGTTGAGCTTGTTCTTCAACCTTACTGTTGTAGGTATGTAACTTAATTAATGGAAATAAATATTACATCATTAACTGAGCATTATTATCTTTTATCATAGGGTCGGCTATCTCACTCTCATAAGGTTGATTTGTTTTAACTTTATAAACTTCACAAATTCGCAGAAAGAGAAAATGGTCAGTCTAGAAAGAGTATCATAACAAAAACCTATCCCCGAAAGTATCCCATTGATCCTACGTTTACTTTATACTTAATTTAAACGTGAATATCATATTTAAACAAGAATTTGCTAAATGTCAGGTTTTGATAGAAAAAGGATTAAATTACACAAACTGATCTAACTCCAAATTATATGCTTGTGTTAAGGGTGAAAATCAACGATACTAATACATAGAAATACTTAAATATATGCGAGAATAAATATAATAAACACCCAAACCCCGAAACACAAACATCAATGTTCATCACACAAATGCCCGTCGGAAATCGAATCCGAGCCTCGCGGATTAGTCGATAGAGTTAGGCGTGTACGCTAATTTCTCGACCAATTAGGCGGTCATAATTCTTAATATGTGCTAGTAAGAGGGTTTTTAACATTAGAAAATTTGTATCATTGTAAAAATGTTATTCTCTAAGATGAAATATCGAGACAAAATTAGCTGTTTTAATCGACACGACGAAAGATTAAATCAGTCTCATCATAGTAATCATTACATGGCCCGTGTATTTCCCGTTTCCCTGGTGTAATAGAAAACTCAGATTAACATGCTGTTTGAACTTTGAGTTTGAGCTTAGTGACATCATTAATTACAATATAGATGCAAAAAAAACTACTTTATTATTATTAAAATTTCTAGAGTGATAATAGAGCTTTTGTAATCTAGAAGACGCGATGCCATCGGTTTCCATCCGTGCGGTGTCGCCCCAAACGAGCGGCCGGGTCGGAGGGTCTGCGAGCTTAGCCTGTGAGGCGCGGTACCAGCCCCGTCCAGGCTCATCAGAACTGCCGCCAGGTACTCTCGCCGCGTTGCCACCGCTCAGGATACATTGGACATTTAATGGTCAAATCCTAGACCCACAGGTAACTTTTCATACGGAATATAGTGATAATTTATTAATAGGATTTTAACGTAGATGGATTTAAACTATATTAATTTTGGATATTCAAATCATTATAAATAATATCCCAATAAGTCCGATATCGAATTGTACTCAAACTTTATACATCAGTGCTCAGCAGTGTCTTCCAAGAAGGGTATAACAGTTTAAACATAAACTTATCCTGTTTATTTCCCAATTAGTCTGGGTTAATCACCGATCATTAAATAAATAAAAAAAAATATGAAAAAGTTTTAACTAAAACAGATATTTCGAATTTTCAAAAATAAAAATTTCATAGATGTAGCCTTAAGTTTTTGCATGTCACTGAAGTTAACTTATTTTAAGATTTTTCACTACTACGAGTATAAATCGTGTAGGTACCTGTAACAATCACAGTATATAGAGTTTTTTACTTTAAAAATCACTACTAATTTTTCGTTCCCCTAGGTTTTCTACATTCTTTAACAATTTAAACACTCTAAATGTTGTTTAATATTGTTTTTTGTTTTAATCTAGTCGGGTCGAGGTAGCGTGTCTCTGGAGGGGGAAAGGTGGACGGGGGGCGCGGTTTCACGTCTGACGCTGGGGCGGTTAAGGCATGTTGACGGTGGTCGCTACCGCTGCGAGACCGCCACCGCCACCGCCGCGGTAACACTCACTATCCTCGATGGTGACGATGTGATTTACCCTGAACTCGGTTAGTTGAGATATTATAAATAGCTTTTTTTTGACACAAAAAACTAAACCGAGTTCCTGATGGACTACGATATGTCTCCGTGTTGTTCCGGATCCTCTGTGTAGAATATGCCAACTGCCTTCCTGCCAGACAGCTCCTTAGAGGCGGGCATTGGTTAACTTGGTCACTTCTAACATGACCACTGGTAGTAGAGTGTTGTGTAGCTACTCGTCCGGGTAGGGATCCATCGCCTCACCTTTTCCTGCCGCCATAATGACTTTGTCTTGGTCCGGTCCGGAGGGTAGGGCAGCCGGTAGACTTGTAGATCAGGTCAAATAGCCCGACCACAAGACAGTGACGTACCTACAACATTTATGACCTCTATAGGCCTCGTTTCTTTTTTACCATCAGGCTTGTTCGATGTCTTATCTCATAAAAAACCTTAAATTATTAGGTGGAGTTTTTGACAATTATTTACTAGTTCTTTGTTACTTGTGTTTTGTTAATAATCATTATTGATTCACTAATCAATGAAAACGTATCAAATGCCATTCCTACCAGAGTACTCTGAATTAGCAACTGGCAGTTGGCATTACATTTGCTGCTACACCCTCACACACACAATAGGGTAACTATAACGTCTGTGAAGTCTATAGGCCACATTTGTTTCTTACCGTGAGGAGAGCCGTGTGCCTGTTCGCTGTAAAAAAAAGATTGGATTTTACTAAAACTACTGGACTAAAATAATTTAAATGCATATAATATAGTTTGTTATAATACTAGCTCAGGTGTAATGATTGAAGATTATGAAGAATATAATATTACAGATCCTGATGATGAACTAGAAGCGATGCAGCGAGATCAAGCAGCAGCGCGGACCAGTGGTGCAAGTACGCTCTGCGGGTCCTTTTCTTTACTGCTATTACTGCCGATACAGCTACTACTTCCACTTCAGCAGCTGCTACTGCTGCAAGCTATCACCCTATTACCGGTGCTGTTACCTGGGGGGTTATGGATACTTACGTGACCTACCGCTACTTATCCGTTTTGTACATAATTCCTCTTCAATAGTTTGTAGGATAGAACATAAGTCTAAATTTTCATGAATTTTTTATACAAAAATTTTATTTTTTTTACAAAATCAATGTAATAAAAAAAATAAGGACAAATAATTGAAGTTTTAAAACTTAATCATGTCCAGATGTTCTGTTGACATTAAAACGTTTCTAGTCATGTCATGTTGTCACATACGATCTTAACCTTGAGACAACACACCATTGACATATTTGGTGTCTATTGATGATATGAAAATCCATCTGCTTAATTACCTTTCTCTAATAAAAAATATTGTATGTGTAGGTGTCCATATGTGATCAGTTTTAAAAGTCTATAATATAATTTACATACAATTTATAATAGGAAGTTCTGCATGGACTTTTGTGTCTGATGAAATGTTTTTATTTCAAAGTGGCTTTGGGTATTCTTTGGGTTGAAATGGCCTTAAAATTTCCACAATTAAACACAAGCAAGAAGCTAGATTAACGCTAAATTGATGACGACGATATTGTCAAAATAAGAAAGAACCTAGGTGATTGCTAAATTGATGACGATGTTATTGTCAAACATAAGAAAGAACCTAGGTGATTGCTAAATTGATGACGATGTTATTGTCAAACATAAGAAAGAACCTAGGTGATTGTTAAATTGACGACGACGGTATTGTCAAGTAACTTCTAATGCCGTGTAAATACTGTATATATATTTATATGTAAATAAATGCCAGGTTGTAGCTGTTGTTTTATTTCTGATCTGAAGTTGGCACCAGATCGAACCTCACGGATTTTGTAACGCATCCACAAGGTATTGACATTCGAACTCGTTTATTATAATACGTAAGAAGTATACATATCTATATGTGCTAGAAAGGGTGGGCGACTCTGAGAAATAGTACAAATAATTCGATCGTAGAAATATCTCGAGATATCTCAATTATAGGTATTAGTTGCTTATTAATTCATTTAGTAGCTGTGCCCGTGATTTCGTACACGTTTTAATGTAACTAGGTATATTTGAAAAATAAAATTACGTAAGTTACTCCGTATAACATCAACTATCTGCTTGTGAAAGTCCTGTCAAAGCAGTTTCAGAGATTTGCCGAAACAAACACAAAAGTCAGATGAAAATAGTTAAAAATATTATGTTGGTATATGTCCCATATTTTGGTATTTAGTGTATTTTAATATTACAAATAGACACTCAAATTCATTTATTTCTATAGATTTTATTTATTTAATACTAGCGTTTCGGTCGCGACTTCGCTCGTGTCAGTTATTTTTACAAAAGATACACAGTTCTCAGAGCGCAGAATTAGATAGTGACAAACGAACCTACTATTAACCGAAGTTAATATATCTCAGAATATGACAGATGTCAAATCCGTCGCCATATTGGGTACAAAATCAATATCAGACAATAGGTAGTTTTGCTCAGATAAACTAAAGAAACTCACAGACTAAATTTACCTACCTGATAATAATCAAATCCGTGAACTCGTGCGCCGAAATTGGACAAAGATTACGTTGGATCATAGAGGCGGTGTTAATGGTGCGTTGTTCAAAAGGCTGGACCATGTTAAACCGCATATGATTCATCAGTGTGTTTGTGCAAGCCGAATCGACCATCATCTTTTTTAAAGGTTTTTTTTAACTTGCATTGTATCTATGTAAGTATGTTCGGGTGGAATCTTAGAATTCAATTTTGAAGTAGATATCTTCACCCGATTAAGCTGAAACTTTGTATACATGTTTAGTTTGGACGACAATGCACGATAAGGTACATGACATCATTCAAAATCCAATATGGCGGACCAACCATGATGTCGGAATAGTTGTTTTTAAAGCACTTCTACAATATGGGTATCAAATGAAAGGGCTCGTTGAGGGCAACTCGAAAGATAAAAGTTTTTTCTAAGAAGTTTTTTTTTGTTTTTAATTAATTTATTACCAACTAATACTTAACTAACCATAATCCGACTACTTCCCGCTCTCAACTTAGCATGTTATTTATCAAGTCGTGTCATTTGGGCAGTGCCAGTAAATGGGGCAGGCTATTTGTATCACTGCCGCGGGTAGGAGGAGGGGGGATAGTGGAACGCACGCCACAAACAAACAAGCTCGCTAATAGCTGGCCACTAATAGCCAGCTTATTCTGGCGAGGTATTGCTGGCACGCTTGATGTCACGCTCGACATTGCTTGCTTTGAAATAGATAAACCTTTTGGATCATCATCATCCTCGATTTATTCTAAGTTTAGTGCGAACATACAAAAGTGATCTAATCGTTAAAACAATTGTTAATCTATAAAAATAAATAAAATTGGAGTGTCTGTATGTAATATTAAAATAAACGCTTTTTACTAAATGCATATATGTTAATAAGGTACCACCAAAATAGATTTTTTTAGAATTTTTGTCTGTCTGT
>DVZL01001353.1:0-18080 GCA_018236625.1 Lasaia peninsularis
TAAAACCTAGCTAGATCGATTTATCGCCCCCGAAACCCTCTACATACAAAATTTCAAGAAAATCGTTCGAGCCGTTTATATATAATACAAGAATTGCTCGTTTAAAGGTATTAGATTAGATAGAAATATAAGCTTTTAGTAGATAGAAGATTTTTTTTCTGATTTTCCAGAACTGTTCGTTTCATTCAAGAAAAAACGAAAGCTTGATCCAAACAAAACTTTTGATACCTAGAATAACTACACAATGGCACGAGCATCTTTTAATATTTTTTAAGCGAATGCTATCTTCTTTCAACAAAAGAGATGGAACATTTCCCTCGTTGCAAATAAATGCGGAAGATTGTGAATATGTTTGTTACTCATCCACAGCAAAATGCCGTATACATCAGAACAACACATAGGTTATTTTTTAAACGACTATAATAAAAAAAAAATTTATACGACGAGTATTTTACGTCGGAAAACAACGCGAGTGAAAAGTATGAAGTTAGCTAGAGTTTAGAGATATTAACATTTCTTTCTGCTTCGATCTAGTACCAGAATCGAGTGAAGCAGAGCGAAATGCTAGTATTAAAATCATGTAGCCACAGTAAGAGCATTTATTGCTGGGTCCATAAATAATGCTAGTATGCTGTGACGTCATCGCCAGATCCGCTTGCAAACGATATCACATTCGGGCCGCTGTAGTTGCCAGTGCCGTCATATTAGCTTTTGATGAATGAATGACGGTGATTTGGTATAGAATATCACTGTAACATTTTATAAAATTAATTTCTGTATATTTGCTTTCGCTGTGTATATTTCTTTCTGCTTCCCTGCAGTTTTTAGCAACAACTACACGAGTTCCTAATGGCAAGAGGCAACTGTCGCCTATAGACATAATAGACATTACAGCTGCGTCACTGTCTTTGATCGACCTGTTAGAACTTATGTGCAATTCTACCGGTTACCCTATCCGCGGACTTGAACAAGAGGATATCATTATGGCGGCAGGAATAGGCAAGGCACTTTACGACGAATGAAAATACTCGAGTAAGAGTATTTCTGCTCTTAATGCTGATTCCATAAATAATGCTACTATAGTTTGACGTCATCGCCAGATCCGTTTGAAGACGATATCGTATTTGAACCGCTATAGTTACCAGTGACGTCATATTAACTGTTAATGAATGACTGACGGTGATTTGATATAAAATGCCAAATTACAATTTAAAAAAATGATAAAATCATGAACACGATAAATATTTGAATGGGCTTCCATACAAAGAAGGACTAAACCCGACCAATAGATGGCGCTATGCATATTTGGATCGTGGTAGAATTAGACTGAGTATTTACAATTTGGTTCTATTCGTGTCAACAGATAATACTTTTATTTGTATTCCGTACCTAATTATATTTGTATTTTGTTCATGAAAGCCTAAATTATTTCAGCTAAAAGGTAATACGACATTCATTGACTGTAAGGCAGTTCGAAGTTCGCCGGGTCAGCTTATTAATTATAAACATTAATTTACATCCGTCTTTTCTTTCTATCTACCATAAACTACCATCGTTTCTAAACTTAGCCAGTCAGAAGAAGACATGGCAAAACAAGCATAGATAACAATTATAGTATATAGGTATATCCAACGAAATGTATTTTGACATAAGAAACATTAATTTCAACCTATTTTCCTGAATATATATGAATAAACAGGGAAAATTACTGCCTACTTTCTAAAGTCAGCTGAAAATTCTTTGCGAGCTAGGTATACAATACCTAATTAATGTCGTCGCTCCGCGCCAGACCGGTAAAGTTCAAAAGTTTATTACATGCGGTCTATTCGTGAACGTATTGAACTTTCAAAAGTTTTATTTGCTTTATACTTTCGAAATATATAAGCATATTTATTCGTCTGTGTTTGAATAATGTATTAAAAGTCCGTCAAGAGTGAGTCAGATTCGCGGACTGAGGGTTCAGTACCATCACTACCTAGTATAAAACAAAGTCGCTATATTATCTCTATGTTTGCTTCAATCTTTAGAACTAAGCAACGGCTTTTGATGCGTTTTTTTAAATAGATAGAGTGATTCGAGAGAATTTTTTTTACGTATATAACATGTATCCCGTGCGAAGCCGCTAGTTATCCATAAAAACCACAAACTTTATTTATTATATTAATTTTTTTCTAGTTTCAATAACAGCGGCAACAAAAATACATCATCTGTAAAACTTTAATCTGTGTAGCTATCACCATTATGTAAAAAAAGAAAAATGTCCGTTTGTCGTATGGGAGCACCTTTGTATACTTATTTTATTCTATTTTTAGTATTTATTTTTATATTAAGTGAAATTTATACGTCAGATGATGTATTTCTGTAACCGCTACAGAATCATCAGATGTATAAATTTCAATTGTCTAGGTATCACAGTTAATGAGATATAGCCTGGTGACAGATAGACAGCCAAACGGACGGATAGCGGAGTCTTAGTAATAGGGTTCAGTTATTTACCCTTTGGGTACAGAACCCCAAAAAAAGCGATCGATTCTGATTTTTGGACACGAAACCATAAAAAATATCAGAACTAGGCGTCGTCTAAAGTCCTTGAACATTTGGAGGCCCGGTAGGAAACTGAAGGGCTCGAATTAAAAACTTTGCAGTTCTCAGTCGCGGATCGCTACCTTCAACCACAGATTAAAAATGTCCCCTAATAGCATTACCAGCTAAAACATGCTATACAGAAATACTATCAATCTTCAAAGCAAACAAATTATATTACAAATTGCTCTTGTTTCTTACTATAATAATAAATATCCCTGGACAAATTACACAAATTGATCTAACCCCAAAGTAAGCAAACTACATGCTTGTGTTAAGGGTGTTAGACAACGATACTAATACATAGTAATACTTAAATAGATAGCAAAATAAATTTAATAAACACCCAGACTCGGAAATGTATACACCTATGTTCATCAGACAAATGCTTGTCCCCGTCGGTAATCGAACCCGAACCTTGCAGTTGGTCAGTGGCATTAGGCGTGTACGCTAACCCCTCGACTAACGAGGCGGTCATAGTGTTTTTATGAATCAAATTTTCTATTACTTTTGTTAAAGGGGTACCCACCATGCGCGTCCCACTCGCGCTTGGTGGGTATTTGGTAACATAATTTATTAAAACCTTTATAATATCACATAGGGCTATTTCCAGTAAAGATAAAGTGATGTAAATCTATACTTAATATTATAAAGAGGAAAGATTTGGTTCTTTGTTTGTTTGTATTGAATAGTCTCCGAAACTACTGGACCGAATTGAAAAATTCTTTTACCATTGCAAGCCGTCATTACCACGGAAAAATTAAAATAGGTAATGGAAGAACAGGTAAAAATAACTATCTTTCCATACTTATCTATATGACATAACTTCTAAATGGCTAAAATGTTGAGTTGAAATTTTACACGGATATTTCAATGGTTTCCTGTAAGATTTAAAAATACAATTGAACCCGGTAGGTGGCGCTGCTGTCATTATGTTAACTACGAACTAGCCGTACGAAGTCGGGTAGAGCAGCTAGTAAATAAATAAATTATATTAAAAGCACGGTATATTAATTATTCCGTGTATTGAAAAGATCAAAAGGTGAAATAATTGTAGTGACACAATGAAGAGACCATTCTGGAATCGTCTGAAGGACGCCATTAAGTAGTGAGAAGAGGGGACCCTTCGAACGCTCTGCTGCCTCCACATTCACTGAACACAATTTCGACAATTTTCGACTCGATATTACTTGGACCTTTTGTTTTTCATAATATTGGAATTTCACAGTATTTGTGATTGTTTTCAAATACGAAATGTACAATCACAGAAAAAATTAGAAAAAAAAACTATAATTTCTTTGCGCTCTTAATTTTTTTCTCACGTTTTAAAGTAAAAATAAATATTGTTATGATAATTAATTTAATATGTCATTAATTTTATCTAATTATCATTAATATTTTAATTGAATAATTTTACTTATTTAATTTTTGATTTTAGAAAAGCTAATTTTTCTAGATTTATTTGCATACCAAAAATGGTGAAACCGTCATATAAGAACTTACTTATCATTAAAACATCCAATTTTGAAATTTTAATTGAATTTGGTAACTCTTATAAAAAAATGTTTTTTATACCTATTCTAGAAAAATCTTATTTTGAAATGAAAACGAGGCAATAGTTTATGATACTTAAAGATGTCAATATTTACAATGGTCATATTGATACTGTCGCCGGAACACGACAGAGTCAGAAAAATATAAAACTGTAACACATTCGTGCGACAAATGAACATTATAATATCTTATTGAGTTACTCTAATCTTAGTCACGGTATTAGTGTCAATCAAATGTATAATTCAGCTGTAAGATTTTACACACGTCATATCAAAAAGACGTTTTATTGAAATTGTATATATATATATATATAAATATATTGCCAAACGAACACAAATATGATTGTCTTATAAAGAATATTATCACACACATATACATACTTATGAACCCGAGATTAGCCGACGATATTATTTTCGATGGTCTCCATGGACATCGGCAGGTCCGACGGCAATACTGTTGTCAGTTGAACTGGGTGCGTTAAAGTAGATAAAAAAAATATCTAATATCTTCAAATTAAAAAAAGTTTTACGAACTTTAATTAGGCTTGAATGTACGAGGTTTGCGTAAATAGGCCAACTGATTACATTGAAAATTTGAAATATGGGACATCTCGAAGCATCCGTACTATTTCTTAAAACAACGTCAAACGTTATATTGAGGAAACCATAAAATCGGGATAATCATAAAAGCAAAGTTGGGCGAAAGCCAACAGTATGGCAACAATGAAAAATAACTCAACAAAACTAGAAATGGAACCAGATCAGAACGATTATTACATTTGCTTGAGATTGTGCCTCGGAACAGATGGTTGGTCGGAACATTGGACGAACGGAACACATCACAATCTTGGATGGAAACTCTCAATCCATGCAACGGTAGGTAGCGTTGCATTGGTTGGGATTTTTTATTACATACATACATTTTTGGCCTTCTCCATCTATTTAGAACGAATAACCAGAGGCGGTATTTCCAAACGGAAACGACGAACCTTCAAGAAAAGAGCCTATTCCTAAATAAAAAGGTCGAGAACGCATATCTATCATATAGCTGGTGTTGCTGGTGTCAACAACCACATACCATCAGGTGACCCATTTCGTACGTTCGGCGTTTCTTCTACAAAAAAATCTTCACACACTCAAAGGTGGAATTATTATTATTTCTATCTTTGTGTATGTCTGCCTTTCTGATCGTCTATCCGCCATCAAGTTGTATTTTATGAATCGTGGTAGATAATAATGCTGAAATTTTTACAGATGATGTATTTTATGTAAAAGAGATTATCATACAACAACCGAGATTTTTTGACAGTTTTACAGATAATGCTACAAAGTCATGAGTGCGCAAATAAGATTCGCACATGGCTAAGTTGACACAGCAGTTTGACTATTTTTAATAAATTGTATACAATCTAAAAAAGTTGGTAAAACGTACACTATATAGGAAAACCCAGAGCACCTGCTAGTACTATATAAACCACTCCTCCCCTCATACAAAACCGAATATCGTAATTTAATATAAGTCAATTTGGGCCAATTTCATTCTAGGCCCGCGCTGTGAAACTGACAATATACTTCACAAATTAGTTTATACTATTTTCGTATCTATCACATTATAACAAAGACCACTCCTGCTTCAACAATTAGCCCCATATGTTGTATTTAACTTGATTTAGCAGACTATTCGTATACGGTTTGAATTTACGGGTTCTGTATACATTTAATATCAGTCAATGCGGTTTCACGGTCCTTTACCATGGTCATGGTGGTTTCAACTGGATATTGGTAATTACGTCATATGAAACATATCTACCACTGACAATATTAAGGCTTTAAGAGGTTTTTAGATCGCCATAAGTGATTGGGAAATAAGATGGCAAACGATTTTCTTTTTTGTTTTTTAGGTTCTTTACCCAAAGGGTAAAACACGGTACCCTATTACTAACACCCCATACGTCCGTCCGCTCGTTTGTCCGCCCGTTCGTCCATTCATCCGTCCGTCCGTCTGTGTGTCTGTCTCTCTGTCTGTCTGTTTGTACCTGCTAATCTCTGAAACGACTGGATCCATTTTGACAGGACTTTTACTGGCAGACAGTTGATGTAATAAAGAAATAAAAACGTGGATAAAGATAGCACATCTAGTTTATTTATATAGCTTGAAACATTTACATAAAAAAATCCTAATATCAAAGAAACTAACAAACATGTCAAACTTAATTAGTCATCGAGGGACCTATTACTGTCGGCTAATCGTAGGTGCATATATACCTCTGCCTACCCCTGACAATAAGGTCGTGATTATATCAAACACCAAAATTGTGTTTAAGATCTGTCATACGCAAAGTTTGCTTAATTTTTATCATGACTTTCGATTTATGTGATATAATATATCATCGTCCCCATTCTCCTGTTCACGTTATTACAGAACCTGTGAGTCGCTTATTGTTCAAATGATATATAGAAGCACGTTTTGTTTACGACAGTTATAATTTATTCGGCATCCAAAAGATCATGATACCTCATTACGAATATTAAACGCTCCGAGAGACTTACGACACTCCGTGAAAACCTTTTGCGAAATTATGCAAAAGTTTAAATTGTTTAATAAGACTGATCTTAATATCATTGTACACAAAATGTTAACAGACATATATTTTACATAATTGTTATGATAAGTCTGGCAGTATTGTTGAAATGTTTCTAAGTTTAAATATTTATTTTGCGTTTTTCAGTAGGGTTAGTTAGTGTACGGCAACACGCCCGGGTAAGAGATCCACCGTCTTACCTATTCGTGCCGCCATAATGACATTGTCGTGTTCCGGATCAGAGAGTAGAGTAGTTGGTAGGCTTGCAAATACGGTCTAACAGCCCGATACCAGACAGAGACGCACCTACAACGTCTATGGTGTCCATAGGCAACTGTGGCTTATTCGCTGTCTTAATGTATAACAAAATTGAAACTATTTCTTGCGGTTGCATTCATATTGTTAATTAAGTGTTTTTCCTGGATTCACTTCAGAAAGGAAATTATTTCTAGTTATTACCAAATGACAGCAAAACCATATGATCGTAAAAATTCTCTTGCATTATAATACAAAAAGACAGACTACTAATAATGTTGTTTTGGTATATGTACCTTGTAAATATACATAATATGTATTTAGTAAAAATAGTTTTTTTTAATATTACATACATACACTCAAATTTTATTTATTTGCATAAATAAAAGCGTCTTTGAGTAAAATTTTAAAAGGAATTGTTTCGTCGTTTGAAACAAAAAGTGGTAAATTGTAAATGAAGAGATCTGTACAAACTTTTTATCAAAGTCATGATGACTTAAGCTCAGTTTTATAAACACAGTTCCAGGATTAAATGAAGGCACAGAATAAATGGTTTCTTAAAATTGTAGTTTGGTAAAAATCACCAAGGGGTGATTTTTACTTTATTGGAAGGCAAGTAGTTAGCGCTTTGGGCTTTTCTGTAGTGCAAGTTCGAATTCTACCATGTACCAATGAGTTTTTGTGACGGTACAAAATATTTTGGTCAGGACCTGGTTGCCAGGGAGTTTGTTTTGTCGTTTTTTTTCCTGACTTAAACAGTCAGGTTGTATCTCTTTTTTCGCTTGAGTCAGGAGAAAAAACGGCAAAACTCTGGCAATAGAAATTTTCATTTGTCTAATTATCACAGTTCACGAGATACAACCTGGTGACAGACAGACAAACAGTGGTGACTTAGTAATAGGGTCCCGTTGTTATCCTATGGGTATGGGACCTTAAAAAGGTAAGAAAAAGTTAATAAATAACAAAATAAGTAGTAAATTATTTTAATTTATAAAATGAAATTACAAACCTTCACAAATACACTAGTAAAGGCCGGCGAAGCTTCCAGCTGATTGGTGATATCATTAAAATCCGGAAAGACTCCACCGTTTCCCTCCTCTTTGCGTTTGTCCTCTTTTTAACGTCCCTCTAAGGTTACAGCAGTTTATTCAATCAAGATAATGAACAAGAGATATTTTTAAAAGGTTCAGCGTTTTTTAAAGCTAATACGTCTCATTTTGATAACATCCTGTACAATATTGGCCAAGATTAGAATTTCATTTAAAAAATATATTTATCTAAGACTTAAAATATATGTATCAACCTCTGTAAATCGCCTAAGTGGTTGAATGGCGTCAGTGTTTGACTAAGACGAACGAGATCCCGGGTTCGAAACCCGGGTACAGCAACGTGTTCTTATAAGTTTTTTAATTGAGATAAAGACATACCCTATGTGGTGACGGACTTGCAACCTGTCGCATCATCCCATGATATGACAGGTTGCATATCCCTAATATCGTCTCTGGGCTGAGCACTCTGCTCGCCCACAAAGTCCGGCGAAGTTGTAAGAACCACTCGGTTAGCAACAAGTTAGTCCGTATCAAAAAAAAAACGAATATCGGCTAATCATGGGTGCATATTATATATCTATGCTTAGCCTTTTCGGAGATTCGAGCACTAAAAGGAGTTAAGTGAACTTGGAATTAAAAATACGGGAGGAATGTTCTTTTGTTTCACGGTAAGAGCACTCACAAAATTTAGTTAAGTTAGAAAACTCATTGGTACATAGTGAAGTTCGAACCTGGATTATCAGAATAGAAGTCTGAAGCTCTAACCATTAGCTAATTAGGTACTATTTGCATAAATATATTCCATAAGACGTATAACAGACCCTTATCATCCGCAGGTCACGTAGACATGTATATAGACATAAATATCACACTATCAAACTATGCCTATTAGAAAGATATATGATGACATGTCTAATGGATTGCCATAATAAATGTCTATGTAGTTTCCCCAAAACAATCTTGACACTATTCTTATATGTGTATGCTATATCTTCTGAGTTGCCTGTAATTTTAATCAGCTGGATGACCAAGTTTTGCTCGATATGTTTTTTTTGAAAATCATGTTTTAATGTATTTAGTTAAATACAAAGAAAGGAACTTGAAACAAAAGAAAAAAAGACGTATACGGCCAAAAATTTACATGATATCGAGAAACAAAAATAAGATTAAAAGAAAAAATTGAAACAAAAATATAATTATTATTTTGCAAGCTGACATTTTTTGAAAAACAACAATTATTATATTATTAGTTAAACGAAAAAATGACAAAAAAGATGAAAAGTTTTGACAATATTTCATCTTAAAACCATAATAATAGCAGATAAACATATATTTTATTTCCAAATGGCTTATTTTGTTACCTCGTTTGACCTAATTTACAACCTTGTCACCGTTAACGGTATTTAAGCACCTTTGTTTTAATTATTGTTTAAGTTTGTACAACAAAACATGGTCGCCCTAATGCAGGGTTCGGAAGTCCCTCAGCCGCAAAATACGGTATTGAACGTGTTTGCAAAGCTGGCTTTAGCATTTGGCAAATATTTACGATTTGACTTAGACATCCATTTGTTTCGTCATCAACCATTGTTATGGGATATTACTGTTCATTTTCTATTTTTCTTGCAATTTGACAGTTTTTCTCTCCATAAGGACCATCCATGCGGTGCACAAAATATAGAAAATAAAATAACCTTTTTTTGATGGTCTAGTAGATTTAAATACTTTTTCTGTGTGCTGTTATGGTGAAGGAAAACATCACGACGATTTTTCCGTGTGATAGTGCCATGTTGTATACCTGTTTATGGTTGCAGCCGAATGGACCGACGCGCCCGGGGACGTACCACATTTACTAAAAACCGATGTGAATTAGCAGCTTCGGTGTTGCGTTTTGTCTGGTATGTGAGAGACCCATAGGCCCACTTCCCCTTAATCACTTAGGTATTTAAGGGGAATTAATTAGGTAATTAAGGGAAAGGGGTTTTAGAAATGAGGTAATTAAGGGGAAGTGCTTACTTATTCCTAAAATATCGATAGCGCATCTGTGATACACCTGGTGTTGTGGATGTTCGTGGGCGAAAAAAAAGAAAACCGGTTTCGTATATTCGAATCTAATCTAGGTTTGGGCCTAGTTTATCTTCTGCGTTGTAGAGGTCAGATGGCAGTCGCTCCGTGTAAAATCTGGCACCCTTCTCAAATCCCCTAGATTAGGTGCCGTCCCCGATATTATCTGATATGGTAAATAGAATAAAGCTGGAACGAAGAAAGTGGAAAATAAACTTTAGTTAGTTTCGAACAATAAGAAACTTAGTATTTGAAATACTTTGTCTACATGGGTTTTGTAAAGATACTGTTGCACTTTTACCGATAGAAACAAACATTAATATGGACCGGAAACACTAAACCAAAGAAGAAATAACTCTTCTGTCAGAAAATATGTATCGTTACTCCCATATCCCCGAAAGGATAGGAAGTACATGTGCACCCCAAGATTAGCCGACAAATATGAGAAAATTGGCAAGTCTGTCATCATATCGTGGATAAGTCTCGATTTCCTCACGACGTTTTCCACCACCAAAGAGCATTTAGCAAATGTACTTAGGTTAGAAAAACTCATAGGTTTTTGGGGTTCAAACCTGGTCTACCGAAATTGAATTCCGATGCGCGTACCACTGCGCCACCAAGGCTCTATGAAACATCTTCAATATAGAAGATAATTTAGCATTCAACGTCTAAGAAGAAAGGAAATTGTGACATTACAATCTAAGCACTAACCAATCAGTACCTGCGAAGTAATTTTCGCCCAATTAGATGGCTGAATACGTTTTATTCGCGTCACTGGGCAAGGAGATTGGTTCCCTGATTCCACTTTCATTCTTATGAATTGCCTATTCACCTTAAGGGCTCAGGGTTTGATTTAGATCATTATTACACATCGCATTATATAAGAGCTTAAATGATAAACTGTAGTTATCAAAACACACTTGTTGACCGGATAAAGCGAAGGCCTTAACAGTAGGTACGAGTGGAAAAGTGTTAAACATAAAACATAACAAAATTAACAATGGATTTACTCCAATGGTTAGGTCAAGTGAAAAGAATAAAATGCTGATTGATGCAAATTCGTAAATCGTATATTATACGAGGGTGGTGTCAAGAGAGTGCAATGAATGTACAGGAAGATAGGTTTGCAGGAATCATCTCACGATACTCTCTGCCTACCCTGCAATGGACTTAGCATGAATGTATGTATTGATGATGCTTATGATCTTGACCTTTTCAGATATTCATTGACAGACTAAGCAAAACGAAATAAACTTTTCGTAGTCGTTAAGATCAAAGAAAGTAATAAACTGTATAAATACTCGTAGATAAGTCGTTAACGTAGTTCAAAAGGATAATTAACTAATGACGTAATGAACGGGTTAGCATTTATATAACGCCATTAAAAATAACTTTCACTATGGATTAAAAATTATTTGAAGATTATGTACATGCAACTCAAAAAATATAAAATCCGTCAAGTGTGAGTCGGACTCGCGCACGAAGGATTCCTTACCATAATCTATAAAAGCGGCAAAAAATCACATTTGTTATATGGGAACAACTTTTATATATTATTAATTATTCTATTCGGTTTTTAGTATTTGTTATTATAGCGGCAACAGAAATACATCATCTGTGAAAATATCAACTGTTCTAACTAACGCGGTTCATGAGATAGATAGAGCCTGACAGACGGACAGCAGGGTCTTAGTAATAGAGTTCCGTTTTTTCCTCTTAAAAATGATGCCAAAATTTAATCAAATACAAAACATAAAACACACAGTGATCCAATGTTTAACAACGAAATAAAATAATTAAATTGTTTAAGTTTGACCACAATGTTTATCACAGTTTACAATCACATTAATTCATGAGTAGACACAGCATAACAAATAAAAATATTATAGTAAGGACTGGGTTTCCTTCAGTTACAAAACAGCCGTCTTCAACAATACCTAAGTTGACATAATTTTTAAGTTACTTAAGTCTTACATATATACATATCTACATTGTAGAATAGGCAGACAGTATCAAGTGCCAAATGTCACAATCCCTGCATACTCGTCTCCACTTCATTATTCTTATCATAAAAAACGTATTTAAGTTTTAGCTCTGATGATGCTCTAAGAAGCGATTTGTCGGATATTTCAAAAAGTAATATTTAAAAAGTCTCAGAAAGCGTAAATATAAACAATATTGAATGTATCATGTCCATTAAATAATAATTATACTTATCCAGTTTATAAATTTGATTTATTTCAGCAATAAATTTAAATACAATAACCTAAACTGATTCGAATTAGCGAATGGTTTTCGTATTTCACAACGGAACTCTAAATAAAATAATGGAATAAACAAATGTGAAAACAGATAATGTCAACACGATAAATCACGGTCATTAAATCATAATATTATTTTACTGAGGAACAGAATTAGAACCGAAACTAAAGCGAGACGTCGCAGCTGTTGTGTCTTCTAAAAACATTATCATTATTTTTTGGATATTAAATCGTCTTTGTGGTCGAACGTTATCATTGTTTTTGACGTACGTGGTCCTGGGTTCGATTTCTTGGCAACTTGTTTGATGAGTTTTTTTCAGTTTATCTGAAAAACCAATCCAGACTTTCTTCGATTGTGGCATATTTTTCGACTCAGTTGTCATCAATATTAAAAATGTATTTTGTTTTGTAATAGTGAACCATATACGCAGAAACTTAATATTATCGGTAGCCAGTAGTGCCAACGATGTAAGTCTGATAGTAGACCAATTGCATTGCGATTAAATCTCAATTGACGCGTACTTTAAAACAATAAATTTAGATGGAAAGTAACTTAGTAATCTGCTCATCAATCTTGGGTATTGATCAGACAAATAATAAAATCGATGCGTATGTAAAATATTTATCACAATATTTACTCCGGACACGCTACGCTATCAATATTTAAAAGTGTGTACCAAACATCAGATCGATCTGTCGTCAGAAAGGGGGTATAATTCCAATTACTATATTTGATCCAAACAAACAAATAAACTGAGCTAAATAAAACCGTTTAATAATGTCTGTTATAATTGAGGTAAAACAATACTATGAAATGCAAAATAATGGAAAAATCGTTAAAATGATGAATAGAAAAGACAGTCTTTAAAGACCTGCTAAATGACATGAATTATGGTGTTCGTCCGAATAAAAGTACAGTGGGCTAACAAATTAAGCAAACAGCTAACGGAATGACAAAAACTTCGACCATTATTTACGTAATTATTATCTGTCCCGGTGAACTTCGGACCGCGTGCACTTATGTATGTTAAAAATATATGTTGCCCGATTATAAGACCTAGCTGTTATATCCACAAAATTTCATGGAGACGGAACAGGCCGATATAGAAAGTACCCCATGTCCGTATTTTAGTTCTGACCTACATTCTCGGACATTTTTAGCCAAATCGGTGCAGCCGTTAAATAGTGTAACTAATACAAGTACTTATACATATATAAGATGCTATAATGTTAGTCGTTAGTCTCGCTAAAGCTCGAAGAACTCAAGAAATCTTGTAACATCTGTTGAGTTTTAGCGGGAATAAGTGTACATTCTGAAATAAATTAGTTCTGATTACATTTTTTCTAGTGAAATTTTGATCAGTTTAAGTACACAAATCAAGTATACATGAAGAAATCAGCCTATCGTGTATCTAGTATGTCACAAACCCATGCCCAATTAAAAAAAAAATAATTTTGTTTACAATTCAATTATATTGGGCAAGGGTCTGCTAGTTTCGGATAAACTGAAAAAACTCTTAGAACTACTACTACTACTAGGGATATCGTACTTGATGTACACCGACATTATTGAAGCATTTAAAAGTAATAATACATTTGAAAGCTAAAAAATTTAATGAAAAACATGATTTTGGATTGAATTTCGCCTTGAACTGTACCAATATAATGCTCACAATAAACCACTTTATGCGTGACGTTTCTGTCAACAAAGCACACTTTTAGATCTTTGATCGAACGCCAAAACCACTTGTTTCGTTTACACCAGATGGTGTAAGTGGTAAAAATGTGGCGCTGTACTAACAAAAACTTCTAAGAAATGACTTCAACAATAAATAGTCATTGCTTTCCTAGCCTTACGATATTGCTTGTTTTAGCGGAGTGGCTACACGTTTCTTACAGTTTTACCGCCTCGTTGGTTAAAGGTTTAGCGAACACGCCTAAAGTCATCAACCAGGCGCGACTCGGATTCGTTCCCAACAGGGGCAGGCGTCAATAAAAAAAAGGTTTTTCATACATAACTACATTTTCGAGTTGCTCTTAAGGTATTAAAAAAATCGTGAGGAAATCAGGGATTTGTGTTTGATTTGACGACCACCGACTTATGTTACGCCATGGGACTATCGTTGGCTAATCGACGGTGTACATGCACCTTTGTGCCATATATCCAATGTAATGGGCGTGATGATATTTTTTAATTTTAAGTATAACCATATATTTAGTCCATTAAGAGATACAATATTCACGTAGCTTGCAACTGACCGCGAAGTCCAGGTGCAAGCCACGTGAATCAAGAAAGGAATTTAAACATACCAAGTACATTCATAGAGGTGATTCAGAAGATCGGTCTAGTGCCAACTCTATGAATTTAGGACCGGTTGGTGTTTCCCTCACTCAGATTTAGATGACACTACAACATAAAGATTCGATTTTCGCACATTATTGTTTCAAATATGAATTCAGAACTTGTATGTTTGCAGAATAGACGTGATTTGTGATTTGAAATGTGGCAATTATGGGATTTTTTTGAAAGCTTTTCTTACGTTCGCGACATAAACTGTGGAAGTTACCTTAAAAATATTAAAACATTTGTTCCTCTGAAACAGTTAAAAAAAATTCGCAATATCTATCTAATTTTCAAATTTGACTAAATTATTACTAAAATAATTAATTTTTTTAAATGTGTTGTAATAAACATGACATTCCTTATCCGTTATTTATCACAGGCATTTCGTTTATATTTTTTTGACTAAATTTAAACTAAACTTAGCTTGATTATATTTGAATAGTTTTTCTAATTGATCGTTCTCCAATAAGCACGGGTGAAACCGGCGGGCAGTAGATGCAAATATAGATAGAAAATATTTTGCTTGGTTTCATGTTTATATTTTATTATGCCGGTCATAAAAGCGATTCTTATTTTCTTCCCTGTTGCATATCCCGGAACCAATAATATTACTTAGGAATAATGTAAATTTTATATTAGTACTTATTATGATCATATACCTATGGAATATATGAGAATGAAAGATGAAAGGTTAACAAAGCTCGTGGGTTGGTGTAGTCTCGTGGTTATTATCCAAGATTGGAGTCAAGAGTCTCCAAAACTGGCGTGGTTGTATGAAGAGAGTAATGAATTTCGAGAAAGCTAGATAAGTAAACAGCCTACCTTGTAAGAGCTTTGAACATATGTATTCTTAAAAAAAGTTCATCCGTTAACTGTCTTAGACATATTTAATTCATGAAGTAATAAAATATGTAGTATTCCACAAACTTAATTAACACAGAACTGTTGAGATAGGTTATACAATTAAAAAAAAATTCGAACATTTTGGCGCGATAAACTAAAGGTATTGGAAATTCTTTGTCCCGAGGACGTTGACGTATTTTCAACGATTCATTTATTTTATACACTATTTTTGTTCAAAAATTAACTACTAAAATTGTATTGTATTATTTATCTTATAACTAATGTTACTATTAATATTTTAACATAATATATTTATTTTATCATACACGATGCCTTCCATTTTTCAGTCACAGGATAATTTTAAATGGGGTGGCTGTATGATTTCTTGGTATAGAGAGACAAGCTTGATTTTTGTGAGTTTTCTTGTAAGTATTTTTTGTATTTTTTAATTTTTGAAACATAAATATACAAACCACTAAATCAATTGCCATATCTTTTATCTTGTGGTGACACATTATACGTTTATGTAAATCTCATAAACTATATAATAAAAAGTATATTGTATCATATCTAAAATTTTATAAAATTGAAAAGGTACGTTATTAGATTTTTTATCAAAAATTAGATAAGTGGACGGAGTTGAAAATAAAAATGTTAATAAATGTCTACCAAAGTTAAAAGAAGTCATTGCCATGCTTGTTAAAGTATAAACGAACATTCAATTTGAAGTATTTAGTATGTAATAACAGTATATAACAGAAAATAGGTGTCGTATGTGAACTAAATATTTTCTCTAAACATATGCCAAACTAAGGTGAGCGGATGACTTCAAACTCCAGCTAACACACTATACCATGATTATATCCAACAAATATTATAAATAGGAAAGTTTGTGAGTGTGTTTTTTACAAATTCACGAAAAAACGGATTTTTGTATCATTTTGCGCGATAAGACGGAAAAAAATGGCGCAGGCCTAGATTCTGATAACTTGTATCTTAATGTTATAATATACTGTTAAATAGTTTTATTATTTTAATATCCTCTTGCGATTGTGCCCTCGTTTGAATTTAACAAAATAAAAGTAGTTTAAGTTACTCTTTCGTTCCGTTGGAATCGATTTAGCGGTTCCAAAGATATGACGCAATAAAAAGACAGACAGACAAAAAAAATCTTAAATATGTATAAATAAAATTAGAGTGTCTGTACGTAATAACAAATTTTTACTAAATGCATATTATGTATGTTTATAGGGTACATAATATGTCAAAATGTTCTTTTTTTCTGTTTTACCCGCTAATCTCTGAAACGGCTGGATTGATTTTGACAGGGCTATCTCTGGCAGACATCTGATGTAATAAGGAGTAGCTTAGGCTACTTTTTTTAATTTTTTTTTAAAAATGTATAAAATGTTCAAGGGTGGTCCCATGATAAGAAAACCGGGACTTGATGATGGCATTCTAGAGAAATCGAAGGGAGCTTACAAAAATTGTTGGGGCGACTATTGCCTTTGTTAATTTTTCTCAGATATGAATTAAAGTTTAAAAAAATGTTAAACAAGTTGAGGTCAGGTTTGTGCGGTTTTGCTGCATTATACCTATTATATATCAATTTCAAACACTGGCCTACATTTTAATTTCAAAGGTTGAAATCGAGCCGCAGCTTATAAAGGACTAATAGCGATGAGAGCGATCCGATACTGAAGACCCCAAAGAATCTTGTGTCGAGTTTGAGCAGAGTAATCCTCTTAAAAGCAGAGGAAACCGGGTTACTTACCGCTATGAGCGTCTGAGCGTACTAACAAGACCAAACTATTATGTATAACGAGATGTATAGAAAAGTTGGCCTTTTATGAGACGTTATGAAAATTTTATTTTTGTCTGTGGTGTGGTACACCTGTCGCATTTTAAGGCCGTTAGCCACAAAGGTCCCGGGTTCAATTCCCATGTCGGGCAACTTTTCTTAAATGTTTTTTCAAATTATTCTGAGTAAGCCATTACATTGCCGTGGAATGTGCCTTAAGTGGCGATAGGCTTGCCACCAATCACATCATGGGCCCTAGTACCTTGACTAATCGTGGGTATTTTAGTATATCTACTGGATTCACGATTCGTGGACAGACACAAGGTCGTTTGAACCTATAAGTAATCACAAATTGGTTTTGTTTTTCGTCTGGAAAGCTCTGTCAACAAGGTTCCTCCTAGGGCAGTTAAATATGAAAAATCTTCAGATCACATGGAATACTCATGCTGACTATTAGGTTAGATTTCATTTAAATGCACAACCATGGCAACGTCGAATATTTGCTATTGCAAGTTTTTCTGCCCTGGAATGGGACTCGGGACCTCGTGCGTGAAAGTCTGACACCGACTCCAAGCGATCAGAGTCTGTTCTTTGTTTTCAACATATAAAATGTATAGGAAAAAATAATAGTTTAAAAAAACTATAAAACACGCTTTTATTGCTTGTACAAGTAAAAAGTAGAAAATAATTCTAAGTTATGAAGAGTTCATGTTACAGGGGGAAAAAACCAAACTTAAGTTTTTAACAA